>CM074287.1:4698784-4983784 GCA_037194245.1 Opsariichthys bidens | reverse complement strand
ATATTAAATTTTCGTACCACATACACCGGTATATTGATTGTCCACGTATATACGAATATACTGCATATTTAATCAGTGTTGTATGTGGTTTTCTAATAGTGAAGGTACTTGACAATCCTTATCAACAATAGTCAAAGATGTAGGCATTTCTCTCATTGTCATTTGTGTTTGAAGGCCACAGTAGCCCTGCAATGCCAGTTGCATAACCTGGAGGCCATGAAAATGGAAATGGACATCACAGACAATCAATTGGAGAGCTGGATCATTGATATCAATGAGTGGGCAGAAGGTAGAATATACTGTCTTATACTGTTTGATATGCTGCTTGATGCATCACTTCTGACTAAGCTTGGCCTCAATTCCAAAGTAGTCATTGTAATCGTAGTCTAAGAGCACATACTGATTGCTGATGACGTGTGGAAAAGATTATCCCCATGGGGACAATATAGAACCTAACCAACCTAACAATACTCAACCTTAGCTACAAGTGTAGCCTCAGTTACAGAGAAATATGAAAATATTGGTTAGGCTTTATTTTACTCATACTCCAGAAATAATGTTTTTTCATGGAATCAAGTATATTTCTTATCTCTTCATTTCTTCCTCTCAGTAACCACATCCCCAAACGCTGCTGATCTTGCCGCTGTAGCCAGGCGAATTGAGGAGCTGGTGGCAAATGTTAAGAGGAGGTCCCAGCGTCTTTATAAAGATAATGACAGATGCAAAGGACGTGCCCGGATCCGCCGAAAGATCAGGGAGGAAAAAAAAATTACTTTCTGTAGTGGAAAAGTATAACACCTTGGTTCCTAATGCAAAACATCTGACCTTAGACACCATTCTATCTGACGAGATTGTTTGGCCATGGCAGCTTACAGACGGTGGTATGTAGGGATGGGTATCGTTAAGGTTTTAACGGTATTACTACTCTTACCGATACTGCTTAACGGTCCGGTACTTTAACGGTATTCTTATCGGTACTTTGTGTTGTGTGTGTGTGTGTTTTTTTTTAAGAACAAATTGAGAACAGAATTAACATTGCTTTATTTTTTTAATGTAAAATTAATAAAACAATTATTTATAGTGAAACAGCCATGTTTGAAGAAATAACTATTATATAAAAAACAAATGAATGTAAAACAAATTAAATAAACTATATTTTTCTGTAAAAGAACATACAGTGGTACGAAGCAACACGGGTGGGGCATGTAGGTAGGCTACAAAAGGACTCTTTAGCCATTCTTCTGAAGAAAGATTAACATATTTGCCTTTTCTGGCAAAAGCCGGGACCTTTCCTGGCTTAATGTGTTCCCTGCAGTTGAAAACACCCTTTCACTTGGGGTGGAGGAGGCTTGAGCACAGAGGTAGCCTGTTGCAACATTTGTGAGGAGGGGCAGAACAGCTCTCTTCTCCCACCACCACAACACAGGATCTTCAGCCATAGGAATGGTAGGCAGGCTTTTGTAGACCTCAACCTTTTGGCCAACACGTTCACTAAGGGTGAGGGCCGAGGTATCCTGTTGGATGGTCAACCTCAATTTCCTGTCCTCCTCTGAGAACAGCTCCTCCAAGGCACTGCTTTTTTTCTGAAATGGAGGTATTGTCTCCTCCATTTCCTCACCTTCTCCTTCAGATGACTCATCCTTTTGCTGGTGCTCTGTATCTGTCTGTTCCAGCTCTGTTGTTAGTCCTGTCACAGTGTCAATAGCTTTCATCCTCAGTCTGTCCCAAGTTGCATCACTGACTAACCTCCCTTTGAATCTGGGGTTCATTGCTGTGGCCTCATGCAGGAAGGCTTGAATGTCATCATTCTGATATCGCTGGGAGAGGTTCTCCCACACCTTCTCTTTGATTGATGGCACAAACATTGTATCCTCATCCTTCAGAATAAGATGTTCTTCCAGTTTTTGAAGGAAGAGTAAGATCTGTCCACAGGTGGTATTCTTTTCACATGACACACACAATGTGGATGTATAGAGGATTCTCATGATCTGGACAAACTCCTCAGCCTTATGGAAGTCCTCATCTTTCAGACGGTCCAGGTTGTCCTTGGACAATGCTTTTCGCAGCCGTGGGTCCAAGGCTGCTGCTTGGATTGCTGGAAACTGCTCCATAAATCTCTCTATCATTAGATATAGAGAGTTCCACCTGGTCTTGACATCCAGGATGAGTGAGTGTTGTGGAAGGCCTGCAAGAACAACAAAAAACAACACACATTTATTTAGCACACACTTGAATATTGAATTATATAGTTTAGATGTGTGAATTTCAAAATAACACTTATAATAATAGATTCAACTTACCAAGGAGCTGTTGCTTTTCTGTCAACACCGTTTTAGACATGGAGGATCTCTTGAACCACACGACCACTGCTCTGATTCGGGCTGCCCATTTATCAATGGATGCAATTTTGTAAATTTTCTGTGCAGCCAGATTCAATGTATGTGCAAAACATCCTATTTTTAGGATCTGTAGCTTCTTGATAGCAATCTCCATATTGCTAGCATTATCAACAGTCACAGCTACAATCTTGCTCAGATCTATCTATCTATTTACTCTTCCAGGATGTCTGCAATCTCCTCGGCCACTACTTCGCCAGTTTGGGATTTGTGCACTGCCTTGGTGTGGAGGACCTTCTGTTTTACACTGCCCTGACTTGTGTAGTGCACTGTTAACTGTGAGATAGTGATCTTGCCGGAGGCTGGTCCACCCATCTGATGTGATGGCCAACTTTGGCACATCTTTCAGCTCACTGATCACATTGGCCTTTTCGACACCTGCACATTTCCCTACAGTAAAAACAATTATAATTTGTTATTTTATCATTATTAAATTGTGTTGTTGTTTATTGTATTGTGGCATGATGGAGCTGAAATACAACCCTTTTTATAATGCATCTATATCCTAAAAATTAATATAACTATATACTGTGTAATGTATACTGACAGACTGTTACCTAAAACCGTTGGACTCCACTGTTGCAAAGGGGTGTAGGCCTTTCACTATGAATTTGGTCAAGGCTAAGTGGCAGTTGTTCACCCTCTCCTCAGGCATCCTCCCACTAGCTGCTAGGGTGAAGGGGCTTTGGGCTTGTTTTGGACCAGAGGTATTAGGAGGAGTTGATTGGTTCATAGTAGCTGCAGCTTTTTTCAAAAAAAAAAATAATAATAATAAAAAGGTTGCAAAATGTGGCCATTGGCCAATGCTAACCTTTGATAATGAACCTATGTTCACATGATTAAGTTAATTATGTGCCATTTCATAATTACAAATTAATTTCTGGATATAATTTCTAAATATTATATTTATATGTAGGCTATTTTGTAAACTAACTTGAAGTGCTGTGCATTTAGCCAAATAAATGTTTACATACTGATTTTTCTTTATTTGGGCTTTTAAAAACCAGTAGAAAATATGTTGAATGCATAATGTCATTTCTCCCAAAAGAAATCAACAGTATTTCAACTTAAGCTAAGCAAACCAATTAGGGAGATTGAACATGTATTTTAAATGATGTGAACAACGTTGATTCAACACGATGTTAGCATACCTGACGTAGATAGAGCAACCAGCAGAGACGAGCTAGGTAGGCAGTCGAAAACTTTGGCAAAGCATCTTTTAAAAGTGCATTACGTTCAGACAAAGAAATGCAGATTGCTCGTGTTTCCGCCCTTACATGCAAAAATCTTGCTGCATTTATGACAACGAGCGTTGTCTGCATCAACTTTAGTGTAGTATAACCACACTTTTGAACGTGTTGCTCTATCAGCCATCGTCACTCTTTGTATTAAGCGGGAGTTTTCGTGCTGTTAAGTGTGTGTGTGTGTGTGTGTGTGTGTGTGACAGACAGCCTCCGTGGCGCGCATGAGAAGTCTCGCAGATCTCACAGACAAACGTCTTAATATTATTGCAAATTAGAAATGTTTGGTGAGATAAAATGTGCACGATAACATAATTAAGCAGGAATACATAGTACATTTATTTTTATTTTTTTCTCCAGCACTGAAAGCAGAACCGATAGCATCAGATCTTATCGATACTACGGTCTTTCATAATTAAGCACCGGGGCCAGTTTAGTACCGGGTTTCGGTACCTATCCCTAGTGGTATGTACACAATTCTGTTGACTATGTGAAATAGTCACATAGTGGCACAAAATCTATCATGCCTCGATTGTAACCCCAGAAATTTTTTAAATACTAATCTTAAATACAACTGACTTGTTTCATCTATATATTACAGACTTTGTAGATCTAAGGACGACATTGTGATGGCAGTAAGGAGACTTGAGGAGGAGAAGAGGATTCTTATTGCAGAGATGAACAAGCATTGGAAGTCTCTTTGCACCCGTGCAGACACTCTGAAAAGCACATGTCATCCCAGCTTTCTAATGTGACATCAGGTACAGTATGTTTTTGTCTTATACTTGGCTTACATTACAATATTGCTGAAAGTTTCTAATTAATAAAGGCTCGATTTGTTTTAACATGTAAGGTGAGATGTCGGGCCTGCTTCAAGATGGGATCCAAGGTCTACAGAGCTTGACGATGAAGAACAAACAAGCAATCAACAGCCTGGCAAAGTTTCAAGGGGGTAAAACGGAGACCGGCCGTAAGCCAGTGTTTGGAGACAAGCGTGTATGTTTTTACTGTCTCGACCCTGGTCATCGGATAGCTGATTGTAAGGCGTGGAAGCAGAAAATGGGCACTAAAGCTAAAAGTGTTGCTTTTGTTCAGTCCGCTGCCTCCTTTGAGGATTCTATGCTGTCAAACATCTCTGGTTATGAACCGTTTATGTTAAGTGGAACTGTTTCGCTCTCACCTGATTCTCCCACTTATCCAGTTTCAATTCTCCGTGATACTGGAGCTTGTCAGTCCTTGATACTGGATAGTGTACTGCCATTTTCACCTGAGTCTTATACCGGTATGAGCGTCTTAGTTCGAGGTGTTGAACTAGGCTGTGTAAAAGTACCACTGCATTCGGTCTGTCTTGCTTCCGAGCTAGTATCAGGGCCTGTTAAGATTGGTGTGCGCTCTGAACTACCAGTAGAGGGGGTAAGCCTAATTTTAGGGAATGATCTGGCAGGTAGCAAAGTGTTTTCATCCCCGATCATGGTAGATAGGCCTGATTTGTGTGTTCAGACAAGTTTATCTACCAGATTTCCCACTGCATTTCCTGATTGTGCTGTCACTCGTGCACAAGCCCGGAAATTTGCTGACGTTATTGACCTCTCTGACTCCTTCATGGTGCCGTCATCTGAACCTGCAGAGTGTAAGCTCAAGATTGAAACTGAGTTAGATACCTCCAGTGCTGCTGAAACGCTTATGGTAGAACCACCATTTCTGAAGGTTGGTAGGGAGCAGCTTGTTGCTATGCAACGATCGGATCCAACCCTTAAACATTGCATAGAAGCTGCTGGTGTGGATTCCAAATTGCCAGCTGGGGTGCGGTATTACTGGGACAATGAAGTTTTGATGCAGAAGTGGAATTCCAGATTAGATATTGATGATGCCCTCGCTAGCTATCAAATAGTATTGCCCTCTACGTATCGCTCTCAAGTTTTAAAACTAGCACATGAGCATGTTCTTGCAGGTCACTTAGGGATTACAAAAACGTATAACCGTATCACCAAGTACTTCTATTGGCCTGGGATTAAATCTAGCGTGTCTCGATTCTGTAAAGCTTGTCACATATGTCAGTTATCTGGTAAGCCCAACCAGAAAGTACCCCCAGCCCCCTTACATCCAGTACCAGCAATGGGAGAACCTTTTGAGAGGTTAGTTCTTGATTGTGTTGGTCCTCTAACCAGGTCCAAAACAGGGCATCAATATATCTTGACAGTAATGTGCACGGCCACTCGCTTCCCTGAGGCTATTCCTCTGCGTACTCTGAAAGCTAAAACCATAGTTAAAGAGCTCATCAAATTCTTTTCTACTTTTGGGTTGCCGAGAGTCATCCAGACTGACCAAGGGACTAATTTTACTTCAAAGTTGTTTGCACAAGTGTTGAAAGAATTGGGGATCAGTCATGCATTTTCCAGCGCATATCACCCAGAAAGTCAAGGTGTTGTGGAACGTTTCCACCAGACTCTTAAGTCATTGCTGCGTGCATATTGTTTAGAGTCTGGGGAAGAGTGGGTTGACGGTTTACCGCTGCTGATGTTTGCCATCAGAGAAGCAAAACAGGAATCCGTAGGTTTCAGTCCAGCAGAGTTGGTGTTCGGCCATTCCGTGAGGGGCCCTCTTAAACTACTGCAAGAACAACTACTGTCTGTAAACCCAAGTCCGGTGTCTGTGTTGGATTATGTAAGCTGTTTCCGTGAGAGGCTACACAAAGTTCGTAGTTTGGCTAAAAGTCACCTGTTAACTGCTCAGACCAAGATGAAGTCCCGTTTTGATCTTAAGAGCCAAAATCGCAGCTTTCAGCCCGGGGACTCTGTGTTGGTGTTACTTCCCATTCAAACCTCACCTTTGCAGTCTACATTTGCTGGTCCGTACTCAATTAAGAAAAAACTCAGTGAAACTGACTATGTTGTTAATACCCCTGATCGTAGGAAAAAGACTAGGGTATGCCACATAAACATGCTCAAAGCATATGTTGCACCAAATAAGGTTGTCATTTCCAATAATCCCAGTGTTACCCCTGTTGTCACTGCTACTGTTTACTCTCCTAAACAGGATGGCTTAGGTGTGAATAATGCCAACATATCCTGTGAACGTCTCAGGAACTCTGTTATCCTAAATGGTCTAGAGACTTATCTTGCTCATCTCTCTACAGGTCAACGTGAGGATATGGTATGTCTAATCAGTAGATTCCCCATGTTGTTTTCTGATGTTCCCAGCCAAACGACTGTCATTTGTCATGACATTGATGTTGGAAACTCCCCACCTGTCAAACAGCATCCTTATAGAGTTAACCAACAAAAGCGTGGGGTAATGAAAGAGGAAGTGAGGTACTTATTACAACATGGTTTTGCTCAGCCTAGTCAAAGCCCCTGGAGCTCACCCTGTCTGCTTGTACCAAAATCTGATGCTACATTTAGATTCTGTACAGACTATCGCAGAGTTAATAGTCTTACCAAACCAGACTCTTTCCCATTGCCGCGGTTAGAGGACTGTATAGACAGAGTTGGTGCAGCCCGTTTTATTACTAAACTGGACTTGTTAAAAGGCTATTGGCAAGTGCCATTGACAGATCGGGCCTCTGAAATATCTGCTTTTGTTACTCCCGATAACTTCCTGCAATATTCTGTAATGGCTTTTGGGATGCGAAATGCACCAGCCACCTTTCAGCGTTTGATGCACAGAGTGCTATCTGGAGTAGAACACTGCGAAGCTTACCTAGATGATGTGGTAGTCTTTTCAGATACATGGGAAAACCATCTAGGCACACTCACAGAAGTCTTTAGCCGCCTGGCTAAAGCTTCGTTGACTTTAAACCTAGCAAAATGTGACTTTGCAAAAGCTGTCGTAATCTACTTGGGTAAGAAAGTTGGTCATGGTCAAATTCGCCCCGTGGAAGCTAAAGTCTCAGCCATTCTAGAATTTCCAGTTCCCTTAAATAAAAGAGAGTTGCGACGGTTTTTGGGAATGGTGGGGTACTACAGAGGATTTTGTGAGAATTTCACCACTGTAGTCTCTCCATTAACTAACCTCCTGAGTCCTTCTAAGAAGTTTACATGGAGTGCAGAGTGTGCTGATGCTTTTGCCGCTGCAAAGGACATTATGTGTAATGCCCCTGTGCTTCTTGCCCCGAACTTCACCCTGCCTTTTAAATTGCAGATAGATGCCAGTTCAACTGGAGTAGGGGCGGTTCTACTGCAGGAAGATGCCTCTAGAGTAGACCATCCGGTATGTTATTTCTCCAGGAAACTGTCCAGCTGCCAGCAGAATTATAGTACCATAGAGAAAGAAACTTTGGCCCTTCTCTTGGCGCTGCAACATTTTGAAGTTTATGTTGGAGGTAGCTGTACCCCAGTGTTAGTTTATACAGACCACAATCCCCTAACCTTCTTATCGCGAATGTGTAACTCTAATCAACGCTTAATGCGCTGGTCCCTCATTGTGCAAGAGTACAACTTGGAAATCCATCATAAGAAGGGTGTTGAAAACGTCATAGCTGATGCGTTATCCAGAACCAACTGTACGGACAGTTAATCTGTGAATATTTGAAGCCTTGGTACGTGAGTACATTTGTTGAATTATTACAAATTACGGTGGTAATGTGTAATTTATGGGTGGGGGTGTTACGTCCCAGGACGTATGTCATTGACCGATTCTGAGTGTGTGTGTGTGACTTGATGCCCACTGCCTGCTGGGAAGTGTAGTTTTCCTCTGTTTCTCCCTGTCCTCTTCCAGGAGCCTAATTGATGCCACCTGTTCCTTGTTAAAGAACGGAGAGGAACAGGCATTTACATCGAGGAAGCTGGCTGTTCCCCGGAGAGAGTGTGGCCTGTTGCACTTCCAGAACATTTGGTGTTAGCCGTGAAAGCTCCTAATAAGACAAAACCTGTTGTATCTGCTGTTGTGACAGTGTGAAACCCAGTTGTCCTATTATTATTATTATTATTATTATTGTTGTTGTTTTCAGACGCAGTAGGGAGGTGGGTGCCCTTTTGTTTTTCACTAACCGCTGTTTTTCCCTGTTTTTGATTAGCTAGGTAGTAAGGTAAGAGATTTGTTGTTTATTTGATGTTTTGTTTGATAGGTTATTTAGACTCCCTTACTCTAGTTAGCTTGCTCCTTTTGTTTGTTGTTTTGGCTTTAACCCACTCCCGAAGCTGGAAGCGTCTTATTTTTCTTTGACTTGATTTGAGTTCTCTATTGTTTTCCCCGACCTCCTTGAGTGTAAAGGAGACTTTATTTTGAATAAAAACCTTAAAAAAGGGACTACGTTGTGTTTGTGAGTTCTGGGAGTGCGGACAGAACCTACTCTCTCTCATCGTTGACTTCGACCGGGTGTAGTTTTTTTTTATAATTATTCTTATTAATTTCTTATTTATATATATTACACTCCCGCTTCTCCTTGACAAAAAGGGGGCCGTAATAATGCAAAGAACTGTTATGTTCAAGTTCTGACTGAAACAGAAATTAACTTTGATAGTGATTCTGAGGAATACCATACCAGTAGTGACTCTGAGCACGATTAAACAGTATTTTCATGGCCAGAGTCCTTTTTTTTCTGTTGTGTGCTGGGGAGGCAGCATTAATAAGAGGGCTGTTGGGACAGGCTGGTAAGGAAAGCTGGCTCTGTGTTTGGCATGGAGCTTGAGTTAATCATTTAACAAATTGAGGATAATTTGCAGAAGCAGTCTTCTGCATGCTCAACATTGAGGAGGTTCTTTGTACCCAGGGCTAACCAGCAACTCAATGTCTCACAAAAGGGTAGGGGAGAAATGGACTTTTCAGCATGAGTCTCTCCCTGCCCCAACCATCACATCACTTTGTCTATCGTCTAGTATCCACTCTCCATTGGCTTGTATAAACTTTTTTCTTTTGAATTTAATATATGTGTCTGTTCTACTTATCTTATCTGCTTTGTATTGGTTTTGTTAAGCAATACTATTATGCTCTCTTGTTTTTTCCATAGTCATATTTAATAACATGCACAGCTTTGCACTAGGGCTGTGCGATATTGAAGAAAAGTTGGATAATTCATTAAATAATGCGATATGCGATACGATAATGCTTAAAGTGTGTAAAATAAACTTAAATTATCTTTAAAATATATTTAAAATGATATATCCTACAAGTGTTTCACATTCTTTTTATGACAAGAAAACATCCTTATAACTTGTGAAAGTCAACATCAGTGTTTTACTGTAGCATAGGAAGTGTTATTTATACATCAGTGTAAACCACAGGATTTCAGCTTATCCTACATTATTTAATTCAAAATATTGAATCATAAAATGTAAAAATAAAATGTTGCTTAGTTTTCACTGTATGAATTAAATATATCCTGATACTTATCAAAGCTACAAAACTTTTTATTTTGTTCATGACCCCAGTTATTGCAAGCGCGTTATGCATATCGCGATATACAGTATACATTTGCAATATTTCAATAATTTCGATATATTGTGCAGCCCTACTTTGCACTGATTAAATCCCAGCACTGTTAACTTTTGCACTACCACCACTGCAAATCACTACATAGCTGCCCATCATGTATCACAGGGTCAGTCCCTACCAGGCCTTTGTAATCACTTGACATGCTCTTCAATTTTTGTATTTGTCTGAGCTATGTGTGTTGTTTTTGTGGTTGTACAAGCTAATAAATGCCTAAAATGTATTGTGTCATTCATTATTTTAATAATATTATTTTGGTCTTATTACCGTTGAAACATTACAGTATGCTGTAAGACAGAACACTATGATATGGGCCGAGCGGGGCACATGCGAAGCCCATATCCCACTTATAACGCCAGTATCGCTTCAATGTACACATTTAATCAGTGGTTTTGTCACCAGAAACAACACGTTGTTCCGTTTTGAACTTTTTGAGTGTAGTTGAAGCCCATTCACTGCAGACAGCGTCTTTAGTCGAAGTTGTAGTTTTAAAATATATTGGTATATTTCTCATAATTAGAAGTTGGCAGTGTAGAATTTTGGATACACCATGGGGTTTTTTGGGGATGGGGAACACACTGGTGCCATCAGATTTCAAAAATCAAATTGTTAAATAGGTCAAAATAGCTTATTACCATATTTGACAGTGTTTACAATGGGTCAACTTTGGAGACCATGTCTACATGACAGCTAAGGTCCAGAGCTTTCTATAACAGCTGGTGTAGCACCTTCTGTGACTAAATGACAAGCCTTCAAACATGTACTGGGTTCAAGGTTCAGAGGTCAATATTTCAAAGCAGGAGTAATGTATCCTCTTCGGACTGACATACATACTGTCGTGGTTGAGAACTTTCCAACAATGTGTTTGCTATAGTCCTACGACAACATTTTCATTTTTACATATCATGGAGACCACTTTGCAGCGATGGCCTCCTTTATTGTCCCCAGAGGGATATTTGCCTCAAGTTCAAATCCTTTCACACATAACACTTGACATATTTGTTTTATCATACAGCAGACATATACTTACAATAAAAAAACAACATACATAAAGTGATATGTAGCCAGACTGAAGCACATCACAGCCACAATGTATTGCTCATCTTTCACAAACAATGACAAGAGCAACCTACACACAACCCTATATGCATCATATCATGAAGCTATTGCACAACATCTGCAGCCTCAAGCAACATTATTTAAAGTTTTAATTGAGGTAGGTTCAAATTATGCCTATAGTTTAGAAATATACTTCGTTTACATTGGGGTACCCTATATCTTCTGCCAGAGGATAAGAGCTCATACTTGGCATGAAGAATAAAGATAGAGTTAGGGTTAGGGTTAGGATAAGTGGGAACTGATTGTATTTCATGAATAATGCAACACTTTCCTGACAAATCAGACCTGAGGCCTTGATCATGAAGACATTGGCTGGATTAAACAGCACAACAGGCCGCATGTGGCCCACCTTGCACGGCCACGCCTTGGATTTCCCACCACTGTCATAGGCCTTAGTAAACCGCCCACCTGAGTCAAGTCATTCCAGGGTGACCAGATCGATGTCCTCAGTATCCTGGCACATTCCCTATTGTCAGGGAAAACTACCTCTGTCCCTGGTTTTATGAGAAGAAAACATAGACCTTTAAAGTATATTGATGGCCAAGCTGGAAATGTTGCTGGCTTTACCAATTCCTCAGGCTCATGTCTCCGGTTTTGATCTCTGAAGTCTGATCACCTTATGTCATCCACATGTTGATTTGTGAAATTTGACACCAATCTGTCTTTGTATGAGGCAAACAATTGCTTTTCTGAGTGGCGCTTCAGACGCTGTGTGATTTTAATTCACTTTCATATGTTTCATCATATAGTTCTTTCAGAATCATGAGCTTTATTCGCCAAGTGTGCGCAAACACACAATGTATTTGTTGTGGGTTTTTTTACAGGAGCTATTGGTACATACATACATACATATATGACATGAGAACAGGCATTTCAATGAGACTAAGGAAAAAACATGAATAAAAAAACAATAATAATGATATTGGGTATACATCTGAACAGAGACTTATGTACAGATTTGTTCATTGTGTACTGTGGTGCAGCTGTATAAATGAAATTTCTATATGTATTTACAAATAACAAAGCAAACAACAACAAAAAACTCTGATCACTGCTTCTCTCGGATACTGAGAATGAATTATTAACAGGTGTTAATTGCTGCGTTAGCTGTTTAAGCTAGAGATGGCATGTGGCATGTGCTTAGATGTTCTAGTGCGCATCTGAAGCGTCGGCCTGACGGCAGAAGTGCAAACAGTTTGTGGCCGGGGTGAGAAGGGTCTGTGATGATGTTATCTGCCCGTTTCTTCACTCCTGACCTGAAAAATCATTACATGTACCATTGTTGAAAATGTATAAATGTGCCTCTTCTCTTCATTGGGAATGTTTGAAAATGTCTTAAGAACTCTCATAAGTGTTCTGAACAGACAACCATAACAACAAAAATAAACAGTGTTGTGTGCTAAGCGGTCATAGGTCAAAAAGGATGCAGCCTTTCAGTAACACATCCTGACGCAGGAGGCATCTGTCACCAGGGATAGGAGCCTATTTACTTTGCTTCAAAATTACCACAAACAAATACTGACTAAAATGTTCATGATCAGTTGGTATGATGCCAATGTAGTACTTGTTCTGGTTGCTTGGCTTTTGGCTTGCTTAGTTGGGGGCATTTCATATTCAACAATATTATTGATCTGCCTTAAGGTGGACGAGGATGCAATTTTCTTCTACAAACAAACTTTGTTGTATTATTTTCATGTTATCACTGTGAAGGTGCTTTGTATACTTGTATAATCTGGCCTATGGTCTAAGTGGTGTCCACAGAATAATATAGGTTTCATAGACAATTGGAAAAGTTTTTGGGGCAGACCTGACCTGTTGAAAAGAGATGGTATTCATCCCTCCTGGGGTGGTGCCGCTCTTCTCTCTAGTAATATGGCACATAGTCTTAGAGCTCAACCTTGACTAACTGGGGCCCAGGTCAGGAAGCAGAAAGACTGGCTAAACCGACCGTCTGCTAGCTGTCTCACGTCACAGAATTCAGATAAATCCCAACACATAGAGACTCGTTCACCTAGATATCATCAGATAGAGACTGTGTCTGTACCCCGAACTAATAAATACAGAAAACTTCCAAACCCATTTACGGGTGATAATTTAATTGATGTTCAACAAGTAGTAAACAGAGATTATAAAGATTCGATCCCTTTCTTCAAAAGCACTTATTGTAAATGATATTATCACAGAAAATAACCTAGATGTGCTGTGTTTGACAGAAACCCGGCTAAAACCAGACAATTACATTACTTTAAATGAGTCTAGCCCTCAAGGTTACTATTATCGACACAAACCTCGTCAGAAAGGTAAAGGGGGAGGTGTTGCTGTAATCTATAGTAATATCTTCAGTATTACTCAAAAGTCTTTCAAATATATCTCTTTTGAAGTGATGGTGCTCTATGTAAGTTTATATAATGTTAGTGACAACTCTCATTTGAAATTTGTGTTGGCTACTGTATACAGGCCACCAGGGTACCATACAGATTTTATCAAAGAATTTGCTGATTTTCTATCGGAGTTAGTACTGGCTGTGGATAAAGTCCTTATTGTTGGTGATTTTAATATACATGTAGATAATGAAAAAGACGCTTTGGGATTGGCATTAACAGATATTCTAAGCTCTATTGGAGTTAGACAACACGTGTCAGGACCAACTCATTGTCGTAATCATACTCTAGATCTAATATTGTCACATGGAATCAATATTGATGCCGTTGAAATTCTGCAGCAGAGCGATGACGTCTCAGATCATTATCTAGTCTCATGCGTGCTACATTTATCCAAGGCTGGAAAACCACCTGTCTGCCATAAATATGTTAGAACCATCACTTCTACCTCTAAAAATTGCTTTATAAATAATCTTCCTGATCAGTTTCATCAACTTAGCAAACCAGACAGCTTAGAAGAACTCGATGTTGCAACAGAAACTATTGACGCTCTCTTTTCGAACACTCTAGACTCTGTCGCTCCTCTGCGCTTAAAAAAGATTAAGGATATTAGTCCAACGCCATGGTATAACGAGCACACTCGGGCCCTTAAGAGAGCAGCCAGAAAACTGGAGCGCAGCTGGAAGAATTCAAAACTAGAAGTTTTTCGGATTGCATGGAGAGAGAAAATGATGGAGTACAGAAAGGCTGTAAAAACCGCTAGATCTGCTTATTTTTCAAATCTTTTAGAAGAAAATAAACACAACCCTAAGTATTTATTTAATACAGTGGCTAAATTAACAAGAAATACAGCCTCAACTTCTGATGTTTCCAAACAGCACAGCAGTAATGACTTTATGAACTTCTTTACCTGCAAGATTGACAACATTAGAGAGAAAATTATAGCCATGCAACTGTCTACAACAGTATCACATCAGACAGTGGGTTGTTGTATCCCTGAGGAAAAATTCCATTCATTCGCTGCTATAGGAAAGGAAGAATTGTCTAAACTTGTTAAATCATCAAAATCTACAACATGTATGTTAGACCCTATACCGACTAAGCTATTGAAAGAGATGCTTCCAGAGGTCATAGATCCTCTTCTTAAGATCATTAATTCATCTTTATCACTAGGTTACGTACCAAAAAAATTTAAGCAGGCTATTATCAAACCTCTTATTAAAAAACCACAACTTGATCCTGGTGAATTAGTCAATTACAGACCGATTTCCAATCTACCTTTTCTGTCAAAAATACTAGAAAAGGCAGTATCATCTCAGCTTAGTTCCTACTTGGAAAGAAATGGTATTTGTGAGGATTTCCAGTCAGGATTTAGACCGTACCATAGTACTGAGACTGCTCTCATTAGAGTTACAAATGATTTGCTCTTATCATTAGATCATGGTTGTATCTCTCGATTAGTGTTACTAGACCTCAGTGCTGCTTTTGACACAATCGACCACAATATTCTTTTGAATGGACTAGAAAATTATGCTGGAATTAGTGGAATTGCATTGGCATGGTTCAAATCATACTTATCTGACCGTTATCAGTTTGTAGTAGTAAACGAAGAGATGTCATTTCGATCACAAGTTAAATATGGAGTACCACAAGGCTCAGTTCTCGGACCGTTGCTTTTCACTCTGTACATGCTACCCTTGGGAGATGTCATTAGGAAGCATGGCATTAGCTTTCACTGTTACGCTGATGATACTCAGCTCTATATTTCCTCGCACCCTGACGAAACCTACCAATTCTCAAAATTAACAGAATGCGTAGCTGATATAAAAAAATTGGATGACTAGTAATTTCCTACTACTAAATTCAGAAAAAACAGAGATTCTAATTATTGGACCAAAAACTTCAGCACATAAAAACCTAGAATACTGTCTAACACTTGATGGCTGCTCTGTTAAGTCGTCTTCGTCAGTTAGGAACCTGGGTGTGCTCTTTGATACCAATCTTTCATTTGAAAGCCACATTTCTAGCATATGTAAAACCGCATTCTTCCATCTTAAAAATATATCTAAATTGCGACATGTGCTCTCAATGACAAATGCGGAACAGCTAGTTCATGCGTTTATGACCTCGAGACTAGATTACTGTAACGCTGTATTGGGTGGTTGCCCTGCTCGCGTGATGAACAAATTACAGCTGGTCCAAAACGTAGCAGCTAGAGTCCTTACTAGAACCAGGAAATATGAACATATTAGCCGGTTCTGTCAAAACTGCACTGGCTCCCTATTAAACATCGTATAGATTTTAAAATCTTGCTAATTACTTACAAAGCACTAAATGGCTTAGCTCCCCAGTACCTGAGTAAGCTCTTAATGCATTATAGTCCTTCGCGTCTATTACGATCTCAGAATTCTGGCCAGTTGTTAATACCTAGAATATCAAAATCAACCGCAGGCAGTAGATCCTTTTCCTATTTGGCACCTAAACTCTGGAACGATCTTCCTAGCATTGTTCGGGAAGCAGACACACTCTGTCAGTTTAAATCTAGACTAAAAACGCATCTATTTAACCTGGCATACACATGACGCACTATAAACTTTTGTCTTCATATCCGTTAAAGGATTGTTAAGCTGCATAGATCAGGTCAGCCGGAACCGGGAACACTTCCTATAACACCAGATGTACTCGGTACGTCAGAAGAAGAATGGCGTCTACGCTAATTTTTTGTCTCTCTGCTTATCCCGAGGTTTACCAATTAATGTGATTAGCTGGATCTGGGCTGTGTCCGGGTCGGACGGGGAACCTGTGCCTGTGTGCGGCAGCAATGTGGCCCTGTGGTGTCGGCGGAGACTGTGTTAACTAGCTCATTCTTTGTTAAGACCTTACCGACTCATCAGCCAGTGGCACATATCCCAACAAACCGTCCCATACCGGCGTGATCAAAAAGATCTTAAACTAGATTAAATATTTTGACTGTTGCGATTCCAAATCGGTTTAATGACCTGTAACTCTGCCTGAGTATCGGACAAGTGTTCACTGTTGGCCAGAGGAGAACTGGCCCCCCGACTAAGCCTGGTTTCTCCCGACGTTTTTTTCTCCATTTGTTGGAGTTTTGGTTCCTTGCCGCTGTTGCCTTTGGCTTGCTTAAGTTGGGGACACTTGCTTGATGTTCAGCAGTGTTTTTGATATGCCTGCATTGTATACAGATACCGTTGTATACAGACTGAGCTGGGCCGGACGATTACGTCACTGTTTTCTGCGGTGCTGATATACCTAAATTAAGTAGACTAATAACTACTGATATTTGCAACGGAATGAATCAATAATATATAGAATGAGCTGCACAATGACACCATTTTCTTATTACTGTAAAGCTGCTTTGCCACAATTTGCATTGTAAAAAGTGCTATATAAATATAGGTGAGTTAACTGTCACTACATGCAACTTTCCACTATCTCAATTTTCCCATCAAATACAGCACAAAGTCAAGACACAATTATTCAGTGTAGTCAATGATAGACAGACAAATCATAAAATATAACAAAAGTGAATTTAATTCTGAATTTACGTCTGGCAGACGTAACATCAAATTAAGTCAAAGAGGAAAGTTCTAAGTTTTATAACGGAATGAATTAGTTCTTATATGCTATGTAAAGCAACAAGTTCATATCTTATATTTTGCTCTGTGCAATGCAAGAACATGTGTTTTCTCTTCATTGCACAAGCAAATAAAGTGCATCTATGCAATTGTGCATTATCTCTTAAAAATAGCATATATGTTAACTCCATGCACAGCAGAATGAATTAATGCTGATACATTTAGTCGTTTTTCTGAAAAATGGAGTTAACATATATGCTATTTTGAAGAGATAATGCAAAATTGCATTGATGAACTTCATTTCGTTTTGCAATGAAGAGAAAACACATGTGCTGTTGCATTGCACAGAACGGAGTAATTTTGACACTTCGTCGTTTTTCTGAGCGTGCACCATTTTTGAGAAAAACGACTAAGTGTATCAGCATTATTCATTCTGCTGTGCATGGAGTTAACATATATGCTATTTTGAAGAGATAATGCAAAATTGCATTGATGCACTTTATTTCGTTGTGCAATGAAGAGAAAACACATGTGCTGTTGCATTGCACAGAACGGAGTAATTGACACTTAGTCGTTTTTCTGAGCGTGCACCATTTTTGAGAAAAACGACTAAGTGTATCAGCATTATTCATTCTGCTCTGCATGGAGTTAACCTAAATGCTATTTTGAAGAGATAATGCAAAATTGCATTGATGCACTTTATTTCGTTGTGCAATGAAGAGAAAACACATGTGCTGTTGCATTGCACAGAGCAAAATATAAGATATGAACTTGTTGCTTTGTATAGCATATAACAAATAACTCATTCCATTTAAAACTTACAACTTTCCTCTGTGACTTAATTTGATGTTATTTCTGCCATAAACTATTCAATTGACTGCATGGTTTATTTGGAGCGCATTCATATGAGGGGAACATCCTCAAAACTTATAGCCGCCTACCTCGCACTCTCTCCGGCTTGAGCAGAAAAACACACCGCATGGTTGAAACGGAGTAATTTTGACACTTAGTCGTTTTTCTGAGCGTGCACCATTTTTCAGAAAAACGGCTGAGTGTACCAGCATTAATTAATTCTGCTGTGCATGGAAATAACATATTTGCTATTTTGAAGAGATATGGCAAAATTACATTGATGTACTTTATTTCGTTGTGCAATGAAGAGAAAACACATGTGGTGTTGCATTGCACAGAACGGAGTAATTTTGACACTTAGTCGTTTTTCTGAGCGTGCACCATTTTTGAGAAAAATGACTAAGTGTATCAGCATTATTCATTCTGCTCTGCATGGAGTTAACCTAAATGCTATTTTGAAGAGATAATGCAAAATTGCATTGATGCACTTTATTTCGTTGTGCAATGAAGAGAAACACATGTGCTGTTGCATTGCACAGAACGGAGTAATTTTGACACTTAGCCGTTTTTCTGAGCGTGCACCATTTTTGAGAAAAACGACTAAGTGTACCAGCATTAATTAATTCTGCTGTGCATGGAAATAACATATATGCTATTTTGAAGAGATAATGCAAAATTGCATTGATGCACTTTATTTCGTTGTGCAATGAAGAGAAAACACATGTGCTGTTGCATTGCACAGAACGGAGTAATTGACACTTAGTCGTTTTTCTGAGCGTGCACCATTTTTGAGAAAAACGACTAAGTGTATCAGCATTATTCATTCTGCTCTGCATGGAGTTAACCTAAATGCTATTTTGAAGAGATAATGCAAAATTGCATTGATGCACTTTATTTCGTTGTGCAATGAAGAGAAAACACATGTGCTGTTGCATTGCACAGAACGGAGTAATTGACACTTAGTCGTTTTTCTGAGCGTGCACCATTTTTGAGAAAAACGACTAAGTGTATCAGCATTATTCATTCTGCTCTGCATGGAGTTAACCTAAATGCTATTTTGAAGAGATAATGCAAAATTGCATTGATGCACTTTATTTCGTTGTGCAATGAAGAGAAACACATGTGCTGTTGCATTGCACAGAACGGAGTAATTTTGACACTTAGCCGTTTTTCTGAGCGTGCACCATTTTTGAGAAAAACGACTAAGTGTACCAGCATTAATTAATTCTGCTGTGCATGGAAATAACATATATGCTATTTTGAAGAGATAATGCAAAATTGCATTGATGCACTTTATTTCGTTGTGCAATGAAGAGAAAACACATGTGCTGTTGCATTGCACAGAGCAAAATATAAGATATGAACTTGTTGCTTTGTATAGCATATAACAAATAACTCATTCCATTTAAAACTTACAACTTTCCTCTGTGACTTAATTTGATGTTATTTCTGCCATAAACTATTCAATTGACTGCATGGTTTATTTGGAGCGCATTCACATGAGGGGAACATCCTCAAAACTTATAGACGCATACCTCGCACTCTCTCCGGCTTGAGCAGAAAAACACACCGCATGGTTGAAACGGAGTAATTCTGACACTTAGTCGTTTTTCTGAGCGTGCACCATTTTTCAGAAAAACGGCTGAGTGTACCAGCATTAATTAATTCTGCTTTGCATGGAAATAACATATATGCTATTTTGAAGAAATAATGCAAAATTGCATTGATGCACTTTATTTCGTTGTGCAATGAATAGAAAACACATTTGCTGTTGCATTGCACAGAACGGAGTAATTTTGACACTTGGTCGTTTTTCTGAGCGTGCACCATTTTTCAGAAAAACGACTAAGTGTATCAGCATTATTCATTCTGTTGTGCATGGTTAACATATGTGCTATTTGGAAGAGATAATGCAAAATTGCATTGATGCACTTTATTTCGTTGTGCAATGAAGAGAAAACACATGTGCTGTTACATTGCACAGAGCAAAATATAAGATATGAACTTGTTGCTTTGCATAGCATATAACAAATAACTCATTCCATTTAAAACTTACAACTTTCCTCTGTGACTTGGTTTGATGTTACTTCTCCCATAAAGCAGTCAATTGACTGCATGGTTCATTTGGACCGCATTCACATGAGGGGAACATTCTCATAACTTCAAGCCGCCTACCTCGCACTCTCTCCGGCTTGAGCAGAGAAACACACCGCATGGTTGAAACGAAGTTATTTTGACACTTAGTCGTTTTTCTGAGCGTGCACCATTTTTGAGAAAAACGACTAAGTGTATCTGCATTATTCATTCTGCTGTGCATGGAGTTAACCTAAATGCTATTTTGAAGAGATAATGCAAAATTGCATTGATGCACTTTATTTCGTTGTGCAATGAAGAGAAAACACATGTGCTGTTGCATTGCACAGAGCAAAATATAAGATATGAACTTGTTGCTTTGTATAGCATATAACAAATAACTCATTCCATTTAAAACTTACAACTTTCCTCTGTGACTTAATTTGATGTTATTTCTGCCATAAACTATTCAATTGACTGCATGGTTTATTTGGAGCGCATTCACATGAGGGGAACATCCTCAAAACTTATAGCCGCCTACCTCGCACTCTCTCTCCGGCTTGAGCAGAAAAACACACCGCATGGTTGAAACGGAGTAATTTTGACACTTGGTCGTTTTTCTGAGTGTACACCATTTTTCAGAAAAACGACTAAGTGTACCAGCATTAACTCATTCTGCTGTGCATGGAGTTAACATATATGCTATATTGAAGAGATATTGCAAAATTGCATTGATTTACTTTATTTCGTTGTGCAATGAAGAGAAAACACATGTGCTGTTGCATTGCACAGACCCGAGTAATTTTGACACTTAGTCGTTTTTCTGAGCGTGCACCATTTTTGGAAAAACGACTAAGTGTACCAGCATTATTCATTCTGCTCCGCATGGAGTTAACCTAAATGCTATTTTGAAGAGATAATGCAAAATTGCATTGATGCACTTTATTTCGTTGTGCAATGAAGAGAAAACACATGTGCTGTTGCATTGCACAGACCCGAGTAATTTTGACACTTAGTCGTTTTTCTGAGCGTGCACCATTTTTGGATAAACGACTAAGTGTACCAGCATTATTCATTCTGCTCTGCATGGAGTTAACCTAAATGCTATTTTGAAGAGATAATGCAAAATTGCATTGATGCACTTTATTTCGTTGTGCAATGAAGAGAAAACACATGTGCTGTTGCATTGCACAGAGCAAAATATAAGATATGAACTTGTTGCTTTGTATAGCATATAACAAATAACTCATTCCATTTAAAACTTACAACGTTCCTCTGTGACTTGGTTTGATGTTACTTCTCCCATAAAGCAGTCAATTGACTGCATGGTTCATTTGGACCGCATTCACATGAGGGGAACATCCTCAAAACTTCAAGCCGCCTACCTCGCACTCTCTCCGGCTTGAGCAGAGAAACACACCGCATGGTTGAAACGGAGTCATTTTGACACAGTCGTTTTTCTGAGCGTGCACCATTTTTCAGAAAAACGGCAAAGTGTACCAGCATTAATTCATTCTGCTGTGCATGGAGTTAACATATATGCTATTTTGAAGAGATAATGCAAAATTGCATTGATGCACTTTATTTCGTTGTGCAATGAAGAGAAAACACATGTGCTGTTGCATTGCACAGAGCAAAATATAATATATGAACTTGTTGCTTTGTATAGCATATAACAAATAACTCATTCCATTTAAAACTTACAACTTTCCTCTGTGACTTAATTTGATGTTATTTCTGCCATAAACTATTCAATTGACTGCATGGTTTATTTGGAGCGCATTCACATGAGGGGAACATCCTCAAAACTTATAGCCACCTACCTCGCACTCTCTCCGGCTTGAGCAGAAAAACACACCGCATGGTTGAAACGGAGTAATTTTGACACTTAGTCGTTTTTCTGAGCGTGCACCATTTTTCAGAAAAACGGCTGAGTGTACCAGCATTAATTAATTCTGCTGTGCATGGAAATAACATATATGCTATTTTGAAGAAATAATGCAAAATTGCATTGATGCACTTTATTTCGTTGTGCAATGAAGAGAAAACACATGTGGTGTTGCATTGCACAGAACGGAGTAATTTTGACACTTAGTCGTTTTTCTGAGCGTGCACCATTTTTCAGAAAAACGACTAAGTTTATCAGCATTAGATCATTCTGTTGTGCATGGCGTTAACATATATGCTATTTTGAAGAGATAATGCAAAATTGCATTGATGCACTTTATTTCGTTGTGCAATGAATAGAAAACACATTTGCTGTTGCATTGCACAGAACGGAGTAATTTTGACACTTGGTCGTTTTTCTGAGCGTGCACCATTTTTCAGAAAAACGACTAAGTGTATCAGCATTATTCATTCTGTTGTGCATGGTTAACATATGTGCTATTTTGAAGAGATAATGCAAAATTGCATTGATGCACTTTATTTCGTTGTGCAATGAAGAGAAAACACATGTGCTGTTATATTGCACAGAGCAAAATATAAGATATGAACTTGTTGCTTTGCATAGCATATAACAAATAACTCATTCCATTTAAAACTTACAACTTTCCTCTGTGACTTGGTTTGATGTTACTTCTCCCATAAAGCAGTCAATTGACTGCATGGTTCATTTGGACCGCATTCACATGAGGGGAACATTCTCATAACTTCAAGCCGCCTACCTCGCACTCTCTCCGGCTTGAGCAGAGAAACACACCGCATGGTTGAAACGAAGTTATTTTGACACTTAGTCGTTTTTCTGAGCGTGCACCATTTTTGAGAAAAACGACTAAGTGTATCAGCATTATTCATTCTGCTGTGCATGGAGTTAACCTAAATGCTATTTTGAAGAGATAATGCAAAATTGCATTGATGCACTTTATTTCGTTGTGCAATGAAGAGAAAACACATGTGCTGTTGCATTGCACAGAGCAAAATATAAGATATGAACTTGTTGCTTTGTATAGCATATAACAAATAACTCATTCCATTTAAAACTTACAACTTTCCTCTGTGACTTAATTTGATGTTATTTCTGCCATAAACTATTCAATTGACTGCATGGTTTATTTGGAGCGCATTCATATGAGGGGAACATCCTCAAAACTTATAGCCGCCTACCTCGCACTCTCTCCGGCTTGAGCAGAAAAACACACCGCATGGTTGAAACGGAGTAATTTTGACACTTAGTCTTTTTTCTGAGCGTGCACCATTTTTCAGAAAAACGGCTGAGTGTACCAGCATTAATTAATTCTGCTGTGCATGGAAATAACATATATGCTATTTTGAAGAGATATGGCAAAATTACATTGATGTACTTTATTTCGTTGTGCAATGAAGAGAAAACACATGTGGTGTTGCATTGCACAGAACGGAGTAATTTTGACACTTAGTCGTTTTTCTGAGCGTGCACCATTTTTGAGAAAAATGACTAAGTGTACCAGCATTATTCATTCTGCTCTGCATGGAGTTAACCTAAATGCTATTTTGAAGAGATAATGCAAAATTGCATTGATGCACTTTATTTCGTTGTGCAATGAAGAGAAACACATGTGCTGTTGCATTGCACAGAACGGAGTAATTTTGACACTTAGCCGTTTTTCTGAGCGTGCACCATTTTTGAGAAAAACGACTAAGTGTACCAGCATTAATTAATTCTGCTGTGCATGGAAATAACATATATGCTATTTTGAAGAGATAATGCAAAATTGCATTGATGCACTTTATTTCGTTGTGCAATGAAGAGAAAACACATGTGCTGTTGCATTGCACAGAGCAAAATATAAGATATGAACTTGTTGCTTTGTATAGCATATAACAAATAACTCATTCCATTTAAAACTTACAACTTTCCTCTGTGACTTAATTTGATGTTATTTCTGCCATAAACTATTCAATTGACTGCATGGTTTATTTGGAGCGCATTCACATGAGGGGAACATCCTCAAAACTTATAGACGCATACCTCGCACTCTCTCCGGCTTGAGCAGAAAAACACACCGCATGGTTGAAACGGAGTAATTCTGACACTTAGTCGTTTTTCTGAGCGTGCACCATTTTTCAGAAAAACGGCTGAGTGTACCAGCATTAATTAATTCTGCTTTGCATGGAAATAACATATATGCTATTTTGAAGAAATAATGCAAAATTGCATTGATGCACTTTATTTCGTTGTGCAATGAATAGAAAACACATTTGCTGTTGCATTGCACAGAACGGAGTAATTTTGACACTTGGTCGTTTTTCTGAGCGTGCACCATTTTTCAGAAAAACGACTAATTGTATCACAATTATTCATTCTGTTGTGCATGGTTAACATATGTGCTATTTTGAAGAGATAATGCAAAATTGCATTGATGCACTTTATTTCGTTGTGCAATGAAGAGAAAACACATGTGCTGTTACATTGCACAGAGCAAAATATAAGATATGAACTTGTTGCTTTGCATAGCATATAACAAATAACTCATTCCATTTAAAACTTACAACTTTCCTCTGTGACTTAATTTGATGTTATTTCTGCCATAAACTATTCAATTGACTGCATGGTTTATTTGGAGCGCATTCACATGAGGGGAACATCCTCAAAACTTATAGCCGCCTACCTCGCACTCTCTCTCCGGCTTGAGCAGAAAAACACACCGCATGGTTGAAACGGAGTAATTTTGACACTTGGTCGTTTTTCTGAGTGTACACCATTTTTCAGAAAAACGACTAAGTGTACCAGCATTAACTCATTCTGCTGTGCATGGAGTTAACATATATGCTATATTGAAGAGATATTGCAAAATTGCATTGATTTACTTTATTTCGTTGTGCAATGAAGAGAAAACACATGTGCTGTTGCATTGCACAGACCCGAGTAATTTTGACACTTAGTCGTTTTTCTGAGCGTGCACCATTTTTGGAAAAACGACTAAGTGTACCAGCATTATTCATTCTGCTCCGCATGGAGTTAACCTAAATGCTATTTTGAAGAGATAATGCAAAATTGCATTGATGCACTTTATTTCGTTGTGCAATGAAGAGAAAACACATGTGCTGTTGCATTGCACAGACCCGAGTAATTTTGACACTTAGTCGTTTTTCTGAGCGTGCACCATTTTTGGATAAACGACTAAGTGTACCAGCATTATTCATTCTGCTCTGCATGGAGTTAACCTAAATGCTATTTTGAAGAGATAATGCAAAATTGCATTGATGCACTTTATTTCGTTGTGCAATGAAGAGAAAACACATGTGCTGTTGCATTGCACAGAGCAAAATATAAGATATGAACTTGTTGCTTTGTATAGCATATAACAAATAACTCATTCCATTTAAAACTTACAACGTTCCTCTGTGACTTGGTTTGATGTTACTTCTCCCATAAAGCAGTCAATTGACTGCATGGTTCATTTGGACCGCATTCACATGAGGGGAACATCCTCAAAACTTCAAGCCGCCTACCTCGCACTCTCTCCGGCTTGAGCAGAGAAACACACCGCATGGTTGAAACGGAGTCATTTTGACACTTAGTCGTTTTTCTGAGCGTGCACCATTTTTCAGAAAAAAACGGCAAAGTGTACCAGCATTAATTCATTCTGCTGTGCATGGAGTTAACATATATGCTATTTTGAAGAGATAATGCAAAATTGCATTGATGCACTTTATTTCGTTGTGCAATGAATAGAAAACACATTTGCTGTTGCATTGCACAGAACGGAGTAATTTTGACACTTAGTCCTTTTTCTGAGCGTGCACCATTTTTGAGAAAAACGACTAAGTGTATCAGCATTATTCATTCTGCTCTGCATGGAGTTAACCTAAATGCTATTTTGAAGAGATAATGCAAAATTGCATTGATGCACTTTATTTCGTTGTGCAATGAAGAGAAAACACATGTGCTGTTGCATTGCACAGACACGAGTAATTTTGACACTTAGTCCTTTTTCTGAGCGTGCACCATTTTTGAGAAAAACGACTAAGTGTATCAGCATTATTCATTCTGCTCTGCATGGAGTTAACCTAAATGCTATTTTGAAGAGATAATGCAAAATTGCATTGATGCACTTTATTTCGTTGTGCAATGAAGAGAAAACACATGTGCTGTTGCATTGCACAGAGCAAAATATAAGATATGAACTTGTTGCTTTGTATAGCATATAACAAATAACTCATTCCATTTAAAACTTACAACTTTCCTCTGTGACTTAATTTGATGTTATTTCTGCCATAAACTATTCAATTGACTGCATGGTTTATTTGGAGCGCATTCACATGAGGGGAACATCCTCAAAACTTGTAGCCACCTACCTCGCACTCTCTCCGGCTTGAGCAGAAAAACACACCGCATGGTTGAAACGGAGTAATTTTGACACTTAGTCGTTTTTCTGAGCGTGCACCATTTTTCAGAAAAACGGCTGAGTGTACCAGCATTAATTAATTCTGCTGTGCATGGAAATAACATATATGCTATTTTGAAGAAATAATGCAAAATTGCATTGATGCACTTTATTTCGTTGTGCAATGAAGAGAAAACACATGTGGTGTTGCATTGCACAGAACGGAGTAATTTTGACACTTAGTCGTTTTTCTGAGCGTGCACCATTTTTCAGAAAAACGACTAAGTTTAACAGCATTAGATCATTCTGTTGTGCATGGCGTTAACATATATGCTATTTTGAAGAGATAATGCAAAATTGCATTGATGCACTTTATTTCGTTGTGCAATGAAGAGAAAACACATGTGCTGTTACATTGCACAGAGCAAAATATAAGATATGAACTTGTTGCTTTGCATAGCATATAACAAATAACTCATTCCATTTAAAACTTACAACTTTCCTCTGTGACTTGGTTTGATGTTACTTCTCCCATAAAGCAGTCAATTGACTGCATGGTTCATTTGGACCGCATTCACATGAGGGGAACATTCTCATAACTTCAAGCCGCCTACCTCGCACTCTCTCCGGCTTGAGCAGAGAAACACACACCGCATGGTTGAAACGAAGTTATTTTGACACTTAGTCGTTTTTCTGAGCGTGCACCATTTTTGAGAAAAACGACTAAGTGTATCAGCATTATTCATTCTGCTGTGCATGGAGTTAACCTAAATGCTATTTTGAAGAGATAATGCAAAATTGCATTGATGCACTTTATTTCGTTGTGCAATGAAGAGAAAACACATGTGCTGTTGCATTGCACAGAGCAAAATATAAGATATGAACTTGTTGCTTTGTATAGCATATAACAAATAACTCATTCCATTTAAAACTTACAACTTTCCTCTGTGACTTAATTTGATGTTATTTCTGCCATAAACTATTCAATTGACTGCATGGTTTATTTGGAGCGCATTCACATGAGGGGAACATCCTCAAAACTTATAGCCGCCTACCTCGCACTCTCTCTCCGGCTTGAGCAGAAAAACACACCGCATGGTTGAAACGGAGTAATTTTGACACTTGGTCGTTTTTCTGAGTGTACACCATTTTTCAGAAAAACGACTAAGTGTATCAGCATTAATTCATTCTGCTGTGCATGGAGTTAACATATATGCTATATTGAAGAGATATTGCAAAATTGCATTGATTTACTTTATTTCGTTGTGCAATGAAGAGAAAACACATGTGCTGTTGCATTGCACAGACCCGAGTAATTTTGACACTTAGTCGTTTTTCTGAGCGTGCACCATTTTTGGAAAAACGACTAAGTGTACCAGCATTATTCATTCTGCTCCGCATGGAGTTAACCTAAATGCTATTTTGAAGAGATAATGCAAAATTGCATTGATGCACTTTATTTCGTTGTGCAATGAAGAGAAAACACATGTGCTGTTGCATTGCACAGACCCGAGTAATTTTGACACTTAGTCGTTTTTCTGAGCGTGCACCATTTTTGGATAAACGACTAAGTGTACCAGCATTATTCATTCTGCTCTGCATGGAGTTAACCTAAATGCTATTTTGAAGAGATAATGCAAAATTGCATTGATGCACTTTATTTCGTTGTGCAATGAAGAGAAAACACATGTGCTGTTGCATTGCACAGAGCAAAATATAAGATATGAACTTGTTGCTTTGTATAGCATATAACAAATAACTCATTCCATTTAAAACTTACAACTTTCCTCTGTGACTTGGTTTGATGTTACTTCTCCCATAAAGCAGTCAATTGACTGCATGGTTCATTTGGACCGCATTCACATGAGGGGAACATCCTCATAACTTCAAGCCGCCTACCTCGCACTCTCTCCGGCTTAAGCAGAGAAACACACCGCATGGTTGAAACGAGTCATTTTGACACTTAGTCGTTTTTCTGAGCGTGCACCATTTTTCAGAAAAACGACAAAGTGTACCAGCATTAATTCATTCTGCTGTGCATGGAGTTAACATATATGCTATTTTGAAGAGATAATGCAAAATTGCATTGATGCACTTCATTTCGTTGTGCAATGAAGAGAAAACACATGTGCTGTTGCATTGCACAGAACGGAGTAATTTTGACACTTAGTCGTTTTTCTGAGCGTGCACCATTTTTGAGAAAAACGACTAAGTGTATCAGCATTATTCATTCTGCTGTGCATGGAGTTAACCTAAATGCTATTTTGAAGAGATAATGCAAAATTGCATTGATGCACTTTATTTCGTTGTGCAATGAATAGAAAACACATTTGCTGTTGCATTGCACGGAACGGAGTAATTTTGACAGTTAGTCGTTTTTCTGAGCGTGCACCATTTTTGAGAAAAACGTCTAAGTTTATCAGCAATAAATCATTCTGTTGTGCATGGCGTTAAAATATATGCTATTTTGAAGAGATAATTCAAAATTGCATTGATGCACTTTATTTCATTGTGCAATGAAGAGAAAACACATGTGCTGTTTACATTGCACAGAGCAAAATATAAGATATGAACTTGTTGCTTTGCATAGCATATAACAAATAACTCATTCCATTTAAAACTTACAACTTTCCTCTGTGACTTGGTTTGATGTTACTTCTCCCATAAAGCAGTCAATTGACTGCATGGTTCATTTGGACCGCATTCACATGAGGGGAACATCCTCAAAACTTCAAGCCGCCTACCTCGCACTCTCTCCGGCTTGAGCAGAGAAAAACACCGCATGGTTGAAACGGAGTCATTTTGACACTTAGTCGTTTTTCTGAGCGTGCACCATTTTTCAGAAAAACGGCAAAGTGTACCAGCATTAATTCATTCTGCTGTGCATGGCGTTAACATATATGCTATTTTGAAGAGATAATGCAAAATTGCATTGATGCACTTTATTTCGTTGTGCAATGAAGAGAAAACACATGTGCTGTTGCATTGCACAGAACGGAGTAATTTTGACACTTAGTCGTTTTTCTGAGCGTGCACCATTTTTGAGAAAAACGACTAAGTGTATCAGCATTAACTCATTCTGCTGTGCATGGAGTTAACATATATGCTATATTGAAGAGATATTGCAAAATTGCATTGATGCACTTTATTTCGCTGTGCAATGAAGAGAAAACACATGTGCTGTTGCATTGCACAGACCCGAGTAATTTTGACACTTAATCGTTTTTCTGAGAGTGCACCATTTCTGAGAAAAACGACTAAGTGTATCAGCATTATTCATTCTGCTGTGCATGGAGTTAACATATATGCTATTTTGAAGAGATAATGCAAAATTGCATTGATGCACTTTATTTCGTTGTGCAATGAGGAGAAAACACATGTGCTGTTGCAATGCACAGAACGGAGTAATTGACACTTAGTCGTTTTTCTGAGCGTGCACCATTTATGAGAAAAACGACTAAGTATATCAGCATTATTCATTCTGCTCTGCATGGAGTTAACCTAAAAGCTATTTTGAAGAGATAATGCAAAATTGCATTGATGCACTTTATTTCGCTGTGCAATGAAGAGAAAACACATGTGCTGTTGCATTGCACAGACCCGAGTAATTTTGACACTTAGTCGTTTTTCTGAGCGTGCACCATTTTTCAGAAAAACGACTAAGTGTATCAGCATTATTCATTCTGCTCCTGCATGGTTAACATATGTGCTATTTTGAAGAGATAATGCAAAATTGCATTGATGCACTTTATTTCGTTGTGCAATGAAGAGAAAACACATGTGCTGTTGCATTCCACAGAGCAAAATATAAGATATGAACTTTTTGCTTTGCATAGCATATAAAAAATAACTCATTCCATTTCAAACTTACAACTTTCCTCTGTGACTTAGTTTGATGTTACTTTTGCCATAAAGCAGTCAATTGACTGCATGGTTCATTAAGAGGGGATTCACATGAGGGGAACATCCTCAAAACTTATAGCCGCCTACCTCGCACTCTCTCCGGCTTGAGCAGAAAAACACACAGCATGTTTGAAACGGAGTCATTTTGACACTTAGTCGTTTTTCTGAGCGTGCACCATTTTTCAGAAAAACGGCAAAGTGTACCAGCATTAATTAATTCTGCTGTGCATGGAAATAACATATATGCTATTTTGAAGAGATATGGCAAAATTACATTGATGCACTTTATTTCGTTGTGCAATGAAGAGAAAACACATGTCGTGTTGCATTACACAGAACGGAGTAATTTTGACACTTAGTCGTTTTTCTGAGCGTGCACCATTTTTGAGAAAAAAACGACTAAGTGTATCAGCATTATTCATTCTGCTCTGCATGGAGTTAACCTAAATGCTATTTTGAAGAGATAATGCAAAATTGCATTGATGCACTTTATTTCGTTGTGCAATGAAGAGAAACACATGTGCTGTTGCATTGCACAGAACGGAGTAATTTTGACACAGTCGTTTTTCTGAGAGTGCACCATTTCTGAAAAAAACGACTAAGTGAATCAGCATTATTCATTCTGCTGTGGATGGATTTAACATATATGCTATTTTGAAGAGATAATGCAAAATTGCATTGATGCACTTTATTTCGTTGTGCAATGAAGAGAAAACACATGTGCTGTTGCATTGCGAAGAACGGAGTAATTTTGACACTTGGTCGTTTTTCTGAGCGTGCACCATTTTCAGAAAAACGACTAAGTGTATCAGCATTATTCATTCTGCTGTGCATGGTTAACATATGTGCTATTTTGAAGAGATAATGCAAAATTGCATTGATGCACTTTATTTCGTTGTGCAATGAAGAGAAAACACATGTGCTGTTGCATTGCACTGAGCAAAATATAAGGAACTTGTTGCTTTGTATAGCATATAACAAATAACTCATTCCATTTAAAACTTACAACTTTCCTCTGTGACTTGGTTTGATGTTACTTCTCCCATAAAGCAGTCAATTGACTGCATGGTTCATTTGGACCGCATTCACATGAGGGGAACATCCTCATAACTTCATGCCGCCTACCTCGCACTCTCTCCGGCTTGAGCAGAGAAACACACCGCATGGTTGAAACGGAGTCATTTTGACACTTAGTCGTTTTTCTGATTGTGCACCATTTTTCAGAAAAACGGCAAAGTGTACCAGCATTAATTAATTCTGCTGTGCATGGAAATAACATTTATGCTATTTTGAAGCGATATGGCAAAATTACATTGATGCACTTTATTTCGTTGTGCAATGAAGAGAAAACACATGTCGTGTTGCATTGCACAGAACGGAGTAATTTTGACACTTAGTCGCTTATCTGAGCGTGCACCATTTTTGAGAAAAACGACTAAGTGTATCTGCATTATTCATTCTGCTGTGCATGGTTAACATATGTGCTATTTTGAAGAGATAATGCAAAATTGCATTGATGCACTTTATTTCGTTGTGCAATGAATAGAAAACACATTTGCTGTTGCATTGCACAGAACGGAGTAATTTTGACACTTGGTCGTTTTTCTGAGCGTGCACCATTTTTCAGAAAAACGACTAAGTGTATCAGCATTATTCATTCTGTTGTGCATGGTTAACATATGTGCTATTTTGAAGAGATAATGCAAAATTGCATTGATGCACTTTATTTCGTTGTGCAATGAAGAGAAAACACATGTGCTGTTACATTGCACAGAGCAAAATATAAGATATGAACTTGTTGCTTTGCATAGCATATAACAAATAACTCATTCCATTTAAAACTTACAACTTTCCTCTGTGACTTGGTTTGATGTTACTTCTCCCATAAAGCAGTCAATTGACTGCATGGTTCATTTGGACCGCATTCACATGAGGGGAACATTCTCATAACTTCAAGCCGCCTACCTCGCACTCTCTCCGGCTTGAGCAGAGAAACACACCGCATGGTTGAAACGAAGTTATTTTGACACTTAGTCGTTTTTCTGAGCGTGCACCATTTTTGAGAAAAACGACTAAGTGTATCAGCATTATTCATTCTGCTGTGCATGGAGTTAACCTAAATGCTATTTTGAAGAGATAATGCAAAATTGCATTGATGCACTTTATTTCGTTGTGCAATGAAGAGAAAACACATGTGCTGTTGCATTGCACAGAGCAAAATATAAGATATGAACTTGTTGCTTTGTATAGCATATAACAAATAACTCATTCCATTTAAAACTTACAACTTTCCTCTGTGACTTAATTTGATGTTATTTCTGCCATAAACTATTCAATTGACTGCATGGTTTATTTGGAGCGCATTCACATGAGGGGAACATCCTCAAAACTTATAGCCGCCTACCTCGCACTCTCTCTCCGGCTTGAGCAGAAAAACACACCGCATGGTTGAAACGGAGTAATTTTGACACTTGGTCGTTTTTCTGAGTGTACACCATTTTTCAGAAAAACGACTAAGTGTATCAGCATTAATTCATTCTGCTGTGCATGGAGTTAACATATATGCTATATTGAAGAGATATTGCAAAATTGCATTGATTTACTTTATTTCGTTGTGCAATGAAGAGAAAACACATGTGCTGTTGCATTGCACAGACCCGAGTAATTTTGACACTTAGTCGTTTTTCTGAGCGTGCACCATTTTTGGAAAAACGACTAAGTGTACCAGCATTATTCATTCTGCTCCGCATGGAGTTAACCTAAATGCTATTTTGAAGAGATAATGCAAAATTGCATTGATGCACTTTATTTCGTTGTGCAATGAAGAGAAAACACATGTGCTGTTGCATTGCACAGACCCGAGTAATTTTGACACTTAGTCGTTTTTCTGAGCGTGCACCATTTTTGGATAAACGACTAAGTGTACCAGCATTATTCATTCTGCTCTGCATGGAGTTAACCTAAATGCTATTTTGAAGAGATAATGCAAAATTGCATTGATGCACTTTATTTCGTTGTGCAATGAAGAGAAAACACATGTGCTGTTGCATTGCACAGAGCAAAATATAAGATATGAACTTGTTGCTTTGTATAGCATATAACAAATAACTCATTCCATTTAAAACTTACAACTTTCCTCTGTGACTTGGTTTGATGTTACTTCTCCCATAAAGCAGTCAATTGACTGCATGGTTCATTTGGACCGCATTCACATGAGGGGAACATCCTCATAACTTCAAGCCGCCTACCTCGCACTCTCTCCGGCTTAAGCAGAGAAACACACCGCATGGTTGAAACGAGTCATTTTGACACTTAGTCGTTTTTCTGAGCGTGCACCATTTTTCAGAAAAACGACAAAGTGTACCAGCATTAATTCATTCTGCTGTGCATGGAGTTAACATATATGCTATTTTGAAGAGATAATGCAAAATTGCATTGATGCACTTCATTTCGTTGTGCAATGAAGAGAAAACACATGTGCTGTTGCATTGCACAGAACGGAGTAATTTTGACACTTAGTCGTTTTTCTGAGCGTGCACCATTTTTGAGAAAAACGACTAAGTGTATCAGCATTATTCATTCTGCTGTGCATGGAGTTAACCTAAATGCTATTTTGAAGAGATAATGCAAAATTGCATTGATGCACTTTATTTCGTTGTGCAATGAATAGAAAACACATTTGCTGTTGCATTGCACGGAACGGAGTAATTTTGACAGTTAGTCGTTTTTCTGAGCGTGCACCATTTTTGAGAAAAAACGTCTAAGTTTATCAGCAATAAATCATTCTGTTGTGCATGGCGTTAAAATATATGCTATTTTGAAGAGATAATTCAAAATTGCATTGATGCACTTTATTTCATTGTGCAATGAAGAGAAAACACATGTGCTGTTTACATTGCACAGAGCAAAATATAAGATATGAACTTGTTGCTTTGCATAGCATATAACAAATAACTCATTCCATTTAAAACTTACAACTTTCCTCTGTGACTTGGTTTGATGTTACTTCTCCCATAAAGCAGTCAATTGACTGCATGGTTCATTTGGACCGCATTCACATGAGGGGAACATCCTCAAAACTTCAAGCCGCCTACCTCGCACTCTCTCCGGCTTGAGCAGAGAAAAACACCGCATGGTTGAAACGGAGTCATTTTGACACTTAGTCGTTTTTCTGAGCGTGCACCATTTTTCAGAAAAACGGCAAAGTGTACCAGCATTAATTCATTCTGCTGTGCATGGCGTTAACATATATGCTATTTTGAAGAGATAATGCAAAATTGCATTGATGCACTTTATTTCGTTGTGCAATGAAGAGAAAACACATGTGCTGTTGCATTGCACAGAACGGAGTAATTTTGACACTTAGTCGTTTTTCTGAGCGTGCACCATTTTTGAGAAAAACGACTAAGTGTATCAGCATTAACTCATTCTGCTGTGCATGGAGTTAACATATATGCTATATTGAAGAGATATTGCAAAATTGCATTGATGCACTTTATTTCGCTGTGCAATGAAGAGAAAACACATGTGCTGTTGCATTGCACAGACCCGAGTAATTTTGACACTTAATCGTTTTTCTGAGAGTGCACCATTTCTGAGAAAAACGACTAAGTGTATCAGCATTATTCATTCTGCTGTGCATGGAGTTAACATATATGCTATTTTGAAGAGATAATGCAAAATTGCATTGATGCACTTTATTTCGTTGTGCAATGAGGAGAAAACACATGTGCTGTTGCAATGCACAGAACGGAGTAATTGACACTTAGTCGTTTTTCTGAGCGTGCACCATTTATGAGAAAAACGACTAAGTATATCAGCATTATTCATTCTGCTCTGCATGGAGTTAGCCTAAAAGCTATTTTGAAGAGATAATGCAAAATTGCATTGATGCACTTTATTTCGTTGTGCAATGAAGAGAAACACATGTGCTGTTGCATTGCACAGAACGGAGTAATTTTGACACTTAGTCGTTTTTCTGAGCGTGCACCATTTTTGAGAAAAACGACTAAGTGTATCAGCATTAACTCATTCTGCTGTGCATGGAGTTAACATATATGCTATATTGAAGAGATATTGCAAAATTGCATTGATGCACTTTATTTCGTTGTGCAATGAGGAGAAAACACATGTGCTGTTGCATTGCACAGAACGGAGTAATTGACACTTAGTCGTTTTTCTGAGCGTGCACCATTTATGAGAAAAACGACTAAGTATATCAGCATTATTCATTCTGCTCTGCATGGAGTTAACCTAAAAGCTATTTTGAAGAGATAATGCAAAATTGCATTGATGCACTTTATTTCGCTGTGCAATGAAGAGAAAACACATGTGCTGTTGCATTGCACAGACCCGAGTAATTTTGACACTTAGTCGTTTTTCTGAGCGTGCACCATTTTTCAGAAAAACGACTAAGTGTATCAGCATTATTCATTCTGCTCCTGCATGGTTAACATATGTGCTATTTTGAAGAGATAATGCAAAATTGCATTGATGCACTTTATTTCGTTGTGCAATGAAGAGAAAACACATGTGCTGTTGCATTCCACAGAGCAAAATATAAGATATGAACTTTTTGCTTTGCATAGCATATAAAAAATAACTCATTCCATTTCAAACTTACAACTTTCCTCTGTGACTTAGTTTGATGTTACTTTTGCCATAAAGCAGTCAATTGACTGCATGGTTCATTAAGAGGGGATTCACATGAGGGGAACATCCTCAAAACTTATAGCCGCCTACCTCGCACTCTCTCCGGCTTGAGCAGAAAAACACACAGCATGTTTGAAACGGAGTCATTTTGACACTTAGTCGTTTTTCTGAGCGTGCACCATTTTTCAGAAAAACGGCAAAGTGTACCAGCATTAATTAATTCTGCTGTGCATGGAAATAACATATATGCTATTTTGAAGAGATATGGCAAAATTACATTGATGCACTTTATTTCGTTGTGCAATGAAGAGAAAACACATGTCGTGTTGCATTACACAGAACGGAGTAATTTTGACACTTAGTCGTTTTTCTGAGCGTGCACCATTTTTGAGAAAAACGACTAAGTGTATCAGCATTATTCATTCTGCTCTGCATGGAGTTAACCTAAATGCTATTTTGAAGAGATAATGCAAAATTGCATTGATGCACTTTATTTCGTTGTGCAATGAAGAGAAACACATGTGCTGTTGCATTGCACAGAACGGAGTAATTTTGACACAGTCGTTTTTCTGAGAGTGCACCATTTCTGAAAAAAACGACTAAGTGAATCAGCATTATTCATTCTGCTGTGGATGGATTTAACATATATGCTATTTTGAAGAGATAATGCAAAATTGCATTGATGCACTTTATTTCGTTGTGCAATGAGGAGAAAACACATGTGCTGTTGCATTGCACAGAACGGAGTAATTGACACTTAGTCGTTTTTCTGAGCGTGCACCATTTTTGAGAAAAACGACTAAGTGTATCAGCATTATTCATTCTGCTCTGCATGGAGTTAACCTAAATGCTATTTTGAAGAGATAATGCAAAATTGCATTGATGCACTTTATTTCGTTGTGCAATGAAGAGAAAACACATGTGCTGTTGCATTGCGAAGAACGGAGTAATTTTGACACTTGGTCGTTTTTCTGAGCGTGCACCATTTTCAGAAAAACGACTAAGTGTATCAGCATTATTCATTCTGCTGTGCATGGTTAACATATGTGCTATTTTGAAGAGATAATGCAAAATTGCATTGATGCACTTTATTTCGTTGTGCAATGAAGAGAAAACACATGTGCTGTTGCATTGCACTGAGCAAAATATAAGGAACTTGTTGCTTTGTATAGCATATAACAAATAACTCATTCCATTTAAAACTTACAACTTTCCTCTGTGACTTGGTTTGATGTTACTTCTCCCATAAAGCAGTCAATTGACTGCATGGTTCATTTGGACCGCATTCACATGAGGGGAACATCCTCATAACTTCATGCCGCCTACCTCGCACTCTCTCCGGCTTGAGCAGAGAAACACACCGCATGGTTGAAACGGAGTCATTTTGACACTTAGTCGTTTTTCTGATTGTGCACCATTTTTCAGAAAAACGGCAAAGTGTACCAGCATTAATTAATTCTGCTGTGCATGGAAATAACATTTATGCTATTTTGAAGCGATATGGCAAAATTACATTGATGCACTTTATTTCGTTGTGCAATGAAGAGAAAACACATGTCGTGTTGCATTGCACAGAACGGAGTAATTTTGACACTTAGTCGCTTATCTGAGCGTGCACCATTTTTGAGAAAAACGACTAAGTGTATCTGCATTATTCATTCTGCTGTGCATGGTTAACATATGTGCTATTTTGAAGAGATAATGCAAAATTGCATTGATGCACTTTATTTCGTTGTGCAATGAAGAGAAACACGTGTGCTATTGCATTGCACAGAACGGAGTAATTTGACACTTGGTCGTTTTTCTGAGCGTGCACCATTTTTCAGAAAAACGACTAAGTGTATCAGCATTATTCATTCTGCTGTGCATGGTTAACATATGTGCTATTTTGAAGAGATATGGCAAAATTACATTGATGCACTTTATTTCGTTGTGCAATGAAGAGAAAACACATGTCGTGTTGCATTACAAAGAACGGAGTAATTTTGACACTTAGTCGTTTTTCTGAGCGTGCACCATTTTTGAGAAAAACGACTGTGTATCAGCATTATTCATTCTGCTCTGCATGGAGTTAACCTAAATGCTATTTTGAAGAGATAATGCAAAATTGCATTGATGCACTTTATTTCGTTGTGCAATGAAGAGAAACACATGTGCTGTTGCATTGCACAGAACGGAGTAATTTTGACACTTAGTCGTTTTTCTGAGCGTGCACCATTTTTGAGAAAAACGACTAAGTGTATCAGCATTAACTCATTCTGCTGTGCATGGAGTTAACATATATGCTATATTGAAGAGATATTGCAAAATTGCATTGATGCACTTTATTTCGTTGTGCAATGAGGAGAAAACACATGTGCTGTTGCATTGCACAGAACGGAGTAATTGACACTTAGTCGTTTTTCTGAGCGTTCACCATTTATGAGAAAAACGACTAAGTATATCAGCATTATTCATTCTGCTCTGCATGGAGTTAGCCTAAATGCTATTTTGAAGAGATAATGCAAAATTGCATTGATGCACTTTATTTCGTTGTGCAATGAAGAGAAACACATGTGCTGTTGCATTGCACAGAACGGAGTAATTTTGACACTTAGTCGTTTTTCTGAGCGTGCACCATTTTTGAGAAAAACGACTAAGTGTATCAGCATTAACTCATTCTGCTGTGCATGGAGTTAACATATATGCTATATTGAAGAGATATTGCAAAATTGCATTGATGCACTTTATTTCGCTGTGCAATGAAGAGAAAACACATGTGCTGTTGCATTGCACAGACCCGAGTAATTTTGACACTTAGTCGTTTTTCTGAGAGTGCACCATTTCTGAGAAAAACGACTAAGTGTATCAGCATTATTCATTCTGCTGTGCATGGAGTTAACATATATGCTATTTTGAAGAGATAATGCAAAATTGCATTGATGCACTTTATTTCGTTGTGCAATGAGGAGAAAACACATGTGCTGTTGCATTGCAAAGAACGGAGTAATTGACACTTAGTCGTTTTTCTGAGCGTGCACCATTTATGAGAAAAACGACTAAGTATATCAGCATTATTCATTCTGCTCTGCATGGAGTTAACCTAAAAGCTATTTTGAAGAGATAATGCAAAATTGCATTGATGCACTTTATTTCGCTGTGCAATGAAGAGAAAACACATGTGCTGTTGCATTGCACAGACCCGAGTAATTTTGACACTTAGTCGTTTTTCTGAGCGTGCACCATTTTTCAGAAAAACGACTAAGTGTATCAGCATTATTCATTCTGCTCCTGCATGGTTAACATATGTGCTATTTTGAAGAGATAATGCAAAATTGCATTGATGCACTTTATTTCGTTGTGCAATGAAGAGAAAACACATGTGCTGTTGCATTCCACAGAGCAAAATATAAGATATGAACTTTTTGCTTTGCATAGCATATAAAAAATAACTCATTCCATTTCAAACTTACAACTTTCCTCTGTGACTTAGTTTGATGTTACTTTTGCCATAAAGCAGTCAATTGACTGCATGGTTCATTAAGAGGGCATTCACATGAGGGGAACATCCTCAAAACTTATAGCCGCCTACCTCGCACTCTCTCCGGCTTGAGCAGAAAAACACACCGCATGTTTGAAACGGAGTCATTTTGACACTTAGTCGTTTTTCTGAGCGTGCACCATTTTTCAGAAAAACGGCAAAGTGTACCAGCATTAATTAATTCTGCTGTGCATGGAAATAACATATATGCTATTTTGAAGAGATATGGCAAAATTACATTGATGCACTTTATTTCGTTGTGCAATGAAGTGAAAACACATGTCGTGTTGCATTACACAGAACGGAGTAATTTTGACACTTAGTCGTTTTTCTGAGCGTGCACCATTTTTGAGAAAAACGACTAAGTGTATCAGCATTATTCATTCTGCTCTGCATGGAGTTAACCTAAATGCTATTTTGAAGAGATAATGCAAAATTGCATTGATGCACTTTATTTCGTTGTGCATTGAAGAGAAACACATGTGCTGTTGCATTGCACAGACCCGAGTAATTTTGACACTTAGTCGTTTTTCTGAGCGTGCACCATTTTTGAGAAAAACGACTAAGTTTATCAGCATTAAATCATTCTGTTGTGCATGGCGTTAAAATATATGCTATTTTGAAGAGATAATGCAAAATTGCATTGATGCACTTTATTTCGTTGTGCAATGAAGAGAAAACACATGTGGTGTTGCATTGCACAGAACGGAGTAATTTTGACACTTAGTCGTTTTTCTGAGCGTGCACCATTTTTGAGAAAAACGACTAAGTGTATCAGCATTAACTCATTCTGCTGTGCATGGAGTTAACATATATGCTATATTGAAGAGATATTGCAAAATTGCATTGATGCACTTTATTTTGCTGTGCAATGAAGAGAAAACACATGTGCTGTTGCATTGCACAGACCAGAGTAATTTTGACACTTAGTCGTTTTTCTGAGAGTGCACCATTTCTGAAAAAAACGACTAAGTGAATCAGCATTATTCTTTCTGCTGTGGATGGATTTAACATATATGCTATTTTGAAGAGATAATGCAAAATTGCATTGATGCACTTTATTTCGTTGTGCAATGAGGAGAAAACACATGTGCTGTTGCATTGCACAGAACGGAGTAATTGACACTTAGTCGTTTTTCTGAGCGTGCACCATTTTTGAGAAAAACGACTAAGTGTATCAGCATTATTCATTCTGCTCTGCATGGAGTTAACCTAAATGCTATTTTGAAGAGATAATGCAAAATTGCATTGATGCACTTTATTTCGTTGTGCAATGAAGAGAAAACACATGTGCTGTTGCATTGCGAAGAACGGAGTAATTTTGACACTTGGTCGTTTTTCTGAGCGTGCACCATTTTCAGAAAAAACGACTAAGTGTATCAGCATTATTCATTCTGCTGTGCATGGTTAACATATGTGCTATTTTGAAGAGATAATGCAAAATTGCATTGATGCACTTTATTTCGTTGTGCAATGAAGAGAAAACACATGTGCTGTTGCATTGCACTGAGCAAAATATAAGATATGAACTTGTTGCTTTGTATAGCATATAACAAATAACTCATTCCATTTAAAACTTACAACTTTCCTCTGTGACTTGGTTTGATGTTACTTCTCCCATAAAGCAGTCAATTGACTGCATGGTTCATTTGGACCGCATTCACATGAGGGGAACATCCTCATAACTTCATGCCGCCTACCTCGCACTCTCTCCGGCTTGAGCAGAGAAACACACCGCATGGTTGAAACGGAGTCATTTTGACACTTAGTCGTTTTTCTGATTGTGCACCATTTTTCAGAAAAACGGCAAAGTGTACCAGCATTAATTAATTCTGCTGTGCATGGAAATAACATATATGCTATTTTGAAGCGATATGGCAAAATTACATTGATGCACTTTATTTCGTTGTGCAATGAAGAGAAAACACATGTCGTGTTGCATTGCACAGAACGGAGTAATTTTGACACTTAGTCGCTTATCTGAGCGTGCACCATTTTTGAGAAAAACGACTAAGTGTATCTGCATTATTCATTCTGCTGTGCATGGTTAACATATGTGCTATTTTGAAGAGATAATGCAAAATTGCATTGATGCACTTTATTTCGTTGTGCAATGAAGAGAAACACGTGTGCTATTGCATTGCACAGAACGGAGTAATTTTGACACTTAGTCGATTTTCTGAGCGTGCACCATTTTTCAGAAAAACGGCAAAGTGTACCAGCATTAATTAATTCTTCTGTGCATGGAAATAACATATATGCTATTTTGAAGAGATATGGCAAAATTACATTGATGCACTTTATTTCGTTGTGCAATGAAGAGAAAACACATGTCGTGTTGCATTACACAGAACGGAGTAATTTTGACACTTAGTCGTTTTTCTGAGCGTGCACCATTTTTGAGAAAAACGACTAAGTGTATCAGCATTATTCATTCTGCTCTGAATGGAGTTAACCTAAATGCTATTTTGAAGAGATAATGCAAAATTGCATTGATGCACTTTATTTCGTTGTGCAATGAAGAGAAACACATGTGCTGTTGCATTGCACAGAACGGAGTAATTTTGACACTTAGTCGTTTTTCTGAGCGTGCACCATTTTTGAGAAAAACGACTAAGTTTATCAGCATTAAATCATTCTGTTGTGCATGGCGTTAAAATATATGCTATTTTGAAGAGATAATGCAAAATTGCATTGATGCACTTTATTTCGTTGTGCAATGAAGAGAAAACACATGTGCTGTTGCATTGCACAGAACGGAGTAATTTTGACAGTCGTTTTTCTGAGCGTGCACCATTTTTGAGAAAAACGACTAAGTGTATCAGCATTATTCATTCTGCTCTGCATGGAGTTAACCTAAATGCTATTTTGAAGAGATAATGCAAAATTGCATTGATGCACTTTATTTCGTTGTGCAATGAAGAGAAAACACATGTGCTGTTGCATTGCACAGACCCGAGTAATTTTGACACTTAGTCGTTTTTCTGAGCGTGCACCATTTCTGAAAAAAACGACTAAGTGTATCAGCATTATTCATTCTGCTGTGCATGGAGTTAACATATATGCTATTTTGAAGAGATAATGCAAAATTGCATTGATGCACGTTATTTCGTTGTGCAATGAGGAGAAAACACATGTGCTGTTGCATTGCACAGAACGGAGTAATTGACACTTAGTCGTTTTTCTGAGCGTGCACCATTTTTGAGAAAAACGACTAAGTGTATCAGCATTATTCATTCTGCTCTGCATGTAGTTAACCTAAATGCTATTTTGAAGAGATAATGCAAAATTGCATTGATGCACTTTATTTCGTTGTGCAATGAAGAGAAAACACATGTGCTGTTGCATTGCACAGACCGGAGTAATTTTGACACTTGGTCGTTTTTGTGAGCGTGCACCATTTTCAGAAAAACGACTAAGTGTATCAGCATTATTCATTCTGCTGTGCATGGTTAACATATGTGCTATTTTGAAGAGATAATCAAAAATTGCATTGATGCACTTTATTTCGTTGTGCAATGAAGAGAAAACACATGTGCTGTTGCATTGCACAGAACGGAGTAATTTTGACAGTCGTTTTTCTGAGCGTGCACCATTTTTGAGAAAAACGACTAAGTGTATCAGCATTATTCATTCTGCTGTGCATGGAGTTAACATATATGCTACTTTGAAGAGATAATGCAAAATTGCATTGATGCACTTTATTTCGCTGTGCAATGAAGAGAAAACACATGTGCTGTTGCATTGCACAGAACGGAGTAATTTTGACACTTAGTCGTTTTTCTGAGCGTGCACCATTTTTGAGAAAAACGACTAAGTGTATCAGCATTATTCATTCTGCTCTGCACGGAGTTAACCTAAATGCTATTTTGAAGAGATAATGCAAAATTGCATTGATGCACTTTATTTCGTTGTGCAATGAAGAGAAAACACATGTGCTGTTGCATTGCACAGAGCAAAATATAAGATATGAACTTGTTGCTTTGTATAGCATATAACAAATAACTCATTCCATTTAAAACTTACAACTTTCCTCTGTGACTTAATTTGATGTTATTTCTGCCATAAACTATTCAATTGACTGCATGGTTTATTTGGAGCGCATTCACATGAGGGGAACATCCTCAAAACTTATAGCCGCCTACCTCGCACTCTCTCCGGCTTGAGCAGAAAAACACACCGCATGGTTGAAACGGAGTCATATTGACACAGTAGTTTTTCTGAGCGTGCACCATTTTTCAGAAAAACGGCTGAGTGTACCAGCATTAATTAATTCTGCTGTGCATGGAAATAACATATATGCTATTTTGAAGAGATAATGCAAAATTGCATTGATGCACTTTATTTCGTTGTGCAATGAAGAGAAAACACATGTGCTGTTGCATTGCACAGAACGGAGTAATTTTGACACTTGGTCGTTTTTCTGAGCGTGCACCATTTCTGAAAAAAACGACTAAGTGTATCAGCATTATTCATTCTGCTGTGCATGGAGTTAACATAAATGCTATTTTGAAGAGATAATGCAAAATTGCATTGATGCACTTTATTTCGTTGTGCAATGAAGAGAAAACACATGTGCTGTTACATTGCACAGAGCAAAATATAAGATATGAACTTTTTGCTTTGCATAGCATATAACAAATAACTCATTCCATTTAAAACTTACAACTTTCCTCTGTGACTTGGTTTGATGTTACTTCTCCCATAAAGCAGTCAATTGACTGCATGGTTCATTTGGACCGCATTCACATGAGGGGAACATCCTCATAACTTCAAGCCGCCTACCTCGCACTCTCTCCGGCTTGAGCAGAGAAACACACCGCATGGTTGAAACGGAGTCATTTTGACACAGTCATTTTTCTTAGCGTGCACCATTTTTCAGAAAAACGGCAAAGTGTACCAGCATTAATTCATTCTGCTGTGCATGGAGTTAACATATATGCTATATTGAAGAGATATTGCAAAATTGCATTGATGCACTTTATTTCGCTGTGCAATGAAGAGAAAACACATGTGCTGTTGCATTGCACAGACCCGAGTAATTTTGACACTTAGTCGTTTTTCTTAGCGTGCACCATTTTTCAGAAAAACGGCAAAGTGTACCAGCATTAATTCATTCTGCTGTGCATGGAGTTAACATATATGCTATTTTGAAGAGATAATGCAAAATTGCATTGATGCACTTTATTTCGTTGTGCAATGAGGAGAAAACACATGTGCTGTTGCATTGCACAGAACGGAGTAATTTTGACACTTGATCGTTTTTCTGAGTGTACACCATTTTTCAGAAACACGATTAAGTGTATCAGCATTATTCATTCTGCTGTGCATGGAGTTAACATATATGCTATTTTGAAGAGATAATGCAAAATTGCATTGATGCACTTTATTTCGTTGTGCAATGAAGAGAAAACACATGTGCTGTTGCATTGCACAGAACGGAGTAATTGACACTTAGTCGTTTTTCTGAGCGTGCACCATTTTTGAGAAAAACGACTAAGTGTATCAGCATTATTCATTCTGCTCTGCATGGAGTTAACCTAAATGCTATTTTGAAGAGATAATGCAAAATTGCATTGATGCACTTTATTTCGTTGTGCAATGAAGAGAAAACACATGTGGTGTTGCATTGCACAGAACGGAGTAATTTTGACACTTAGTAGTTTTTCTGAGCGTGCACCATTTTTGAGAAAAACGACTAAGTGTATCAGCATTATTCATTCTGCTCTGAATGGAGTTAACCTAAATGCTATTTTGAAGAGATAATGCAAAATTGCATTGATGCACTTTATTTCGTTGTGCAATGAAGAGAAAACACATGTGCTGTTGCATTGCACAGAGCAAAATATAAGATATGAACTTGTTGCTTTGTATAGCATATAACAAATAACTCATTCCATTTAAAACTTACAACTTTCCTCTGTGACTTGATTTGATGTTATTTCTGCCATAAACTATTCAATTGACTGCATGGTTTATTTGGAGCGCATTCACATGAGGGGAACATCCTCAAAACTTATAGCCGCCTACCTCGCACTCTCTCCGGCTTGAGCAGAAAAACACACCGCATGGTTGAAACGGACTCATATTGACACAGTCGTTTTTCTGAGCGTGCACCATTTTTCAGAAAAAACGGCTAAGTGTACCAGCATTAATTAATTCTGCTGTGCATGGAAATAACATATATGCTATTTTGAAGAGATAATGCAAAATTGCATTGATGCACTTTATTTCGTTGTGCAATGAAGAGAAAACACATGTGCTGTTGCATTGCACAGACCCGAGTAATTTTGACACTTAGTCGTTTTTCTGAGCGTGCACCATTTCTGAAAAAAACGACTAAGTGTATCAGCATTATTCATTCCGCTGTGCAGGGAGTTAACATATATGCTATTTTGAAGAGATAATGCAAAATTGGATTGATGCACTTTATTTCGTTGTGCAATGAAGAGAAAACACATGTGCTGTTGCATTGCACAGAACGGAGTAATTTTGACACTTAGTCGTTTTTCTGAGCGTGCACCATTTTTCAGAAAAACGACTAAGTGTATCAGCATTATTCATTCTGCTGTGCATGGAGTTAACCTAAATGCTATTTTGAAGAGATAATGCAAAATTGCATTGATGCACTTTATTTCGTTGTGCAATGAAGAGAAAACACATGTGCTGTTGCATTGCACAGAGCAAAATATAAGATATGAACTTGTTGCTTTGTATAGCATATAACAAATAACTCTTTCCATTTAAAACTTACAACTTTCCTCTGTGACTTGGTTTGATGTTACTTCTCCCATAAAGCAGTCAATTGACTGCATGGTTCATTTGGACCGCATTCACATGAGGGGAACATCCTCATAACTTCAAGCCGCCTACCTCGCACTCTCTCCGGCTTGAGCAGAGAAACACACCGCATGGTTGAAACGGAGTAATTTTGACACTTAGTCGTTTTTCTGAGCGTGCACCATTTTTCAGAAAAACGGCAAAGTGTACCAGCATTAATTCATTCTGCTGTGCATGGAGTTAACATATATGCTATTTTGAAGAGATAATGCAAAATTGCATTGATGCACTTTATTTCGTTGTGCAATGAAGAGAAAACACATGTGCTGTTGCAGTGCAGATAAAAAAAATACATTTGTGCAAAATTTACTTCATTTGTTTAATATATGCTTTTTTGGAAATGTTCTAGATTTCTAAGAAATGTGTGTTTGCACTATCGTAAAACATTTCTTGAATAAAAAAAAGAGAAAAAATACATAATTCGTAATATTGATTTTTTAGTCTAACGTTGTATTTGAGGATTTAAATAATAAAGATAACAATAATAACAACATAACTTTTGTATTTGTCTCATGTATTGTGTGCTCGTCGGCCGGCTGCAATCTGAAATGGAATGAAACCCATTCACGGCCATAGTTACTATGATTCACTGCAGACAGCAGAACAGGAGTCGAACATGTGGGGAACACACTGGTGTCATCAGATTTTAAAAATTAATCGTTAAATAGGTGAAAATAGCTTATTACCATATTTGACAGTGAGTGGGTAAACTCTGGTGACAAAATCTAATCTACATGACAGCAGAGGCCCAGAGCTTTCTATAACTGCTGGTCTTATGTGTTTAGCACCTTCTGTTGCTAAATGACAAGCCTTCAAAGATGGACTGGGTTCAAGGTTCAGAGGTCAATATTTCAAAGCAGGAGTAATGTATCCTCTTCAGACTGACATTATGTTATTCTCCAGGTTGAGACCTCCAACGATGTGTTTGCTAGTCCTACGACAACGTTTTAATTTTTACTTATCATGGTTTGCAGATGATCCACTTTGGGCGATAGCCTCCTTTATTGTCCCCAGAGAGATATCTGCCTTGAGTTCCAATGCTTCACACATAACACTTGACATATTGCTTAATCATACAGCTGACATATACTTACAATAAAAACAATAAAGTGATATGTAGTCAGACTGACCCTAACCCTAACCATAACCCTAACCCTAACCCAGACTGCATATCACACAGCAACTATTGCTCTATTTTTGCAACATATCTATTGCTCATCTTTCACAAACAGTGACAAGAGCAGCACACAACTATTTGCATTATATCATGAAGCTATTGCACAACCAGCCTCAAACAACATTATTAAAATTTTTAATTGAGGTAGGTCCAAATAGGCCTATAGATTAGAAATGTTAAGTTTAGATTGGGGTACCCATATCTTCTGCCAGGATAAGAGCTCATACTTGGTATGGAGAATAAAGATGGATCAGACCACATTCTTTGTGCTTGCCTGGAGAGACTGGTTTCTATTCCTCTCCACAACGTTCATGACAGTCATATCAAAATACTCTGTAATGCAGCCTTGTATAACATAAACCCTCTGATTCACCGTGTTTGCTCTAAATGATTACACCCACTTTCAACACGGGCCTTCCAGCCAAAGGTATTGTCCATATACACACCAATGTGCCTATAGGAGCAGAGCTGATGGATTGGTTCATCATTTATGACCTCTGATACATTCTGACCCATGTCACGACCCTTTCATCAGCGTGTGAAATGGTTGAATGAGATATGTGACTTGTGTCTGAATGCAGTGGGCTGAGGAAGAAGTGTGCCAACATACCAAAACACATGTTGTATGTACACCAACCCTAACCCATAACGGTGACATCAGCGTTATTAATTTAGAGGATTTAATAAAACAAATAAATAAATAAAAACTGATTAATTGAACACAATCGTAGCATATTATATATATTTATTAAAATCAACAAACCTCCGATAAAAATACGTTATCCAGCATGCTATAATTAAAGCATGCAGTGTCCTAAAGAAAACGCTTAAACTGCTTACTTGCACGCGCCTTGGAGCGTTGTTAAACTCACCTTTTAATGCCGTTTTACCTGCAGTTGAGCGTTGCTTTGGTCAAAACTCACCTCTGAATGCCGTTTTACCATGCAGATGAGTGTTGTTAAACTCACCGCTGAATGTGGTTGTACACCATGTGCGTTGTTAAACTCACCGCTGATGAACGCGCACCGCTGATCTTTGCGCAGAGGGCACTTTGATATCAGATTGCGAGGGTTTTTAAACATCAAAAACCATTTGGAGGGCCAGATAAAAATCAATTGGGGTGCTGCCATTTGACTCGCCCTGGCATAGATCATTTTTTGTAGCCTATTCCTATTTATTTGTTTTTATTGTAGTCTCGACCCATACAAGGCAGCCAACGGGTTGCGGTGTGCTGACCCCAAGACGTCAAATTTGAACGCTGTTGAGTTCTATAGAAGTCTATCGGACTACCCTGCACGTTGAAAAATGACGCCAAAGGTATACCCAGTGCGTTAAAAAGTGACGCCAGTGTCCCTTGTCCATGCGTCAGACATTTGACGAGTACGGAGTGACTGTGTTGCTGCCATACAGCAGTCAATTGACTGCATGGTTCATAAGGAGCGCATTCACAAGAGGGGAACATCCTTATAACTTCAAGCCGCCTACCTCACACTCTCTCCGCCTTGAGCAGAGAAACACACCGCATGGTTCACACGGAGTAATTTTGACACTTAGTCGTTTTTCTGAGCGTGCACCATTTCTCGCACTGTATGTATGTATATATATATATATATATATATATATATATATATATATATATATACAGAGAGAGAGAGAGAGAGAGCAGTTACATATAATACAAAAACTATTTAAAAGAATCATGAATCAAGCTAGCACGTTTACATGTCTGATTGTATAGATTTATTTTGTTCTAACTTTTTATTATTATTTTAATTTTAAAAGCCATTGGATGTCAAACCCTAATTGAGAACTGACAGTCTGCTGTGACTCCCACCCCTCCCCCCCAGCCTCTGATTGCTCTCGCCCAGCCCGCCCTTCCCCCACCGCCTTACTGAGATCGCCCTTCCCCCACAGCAGAGCGGAGACTTCAGTGGAGTGAGATGAACTCCAGACTGACAGATAGATAGAGAGTTAATCAGAAGTGCTTCTCCAATGATGTATAAATCTGTTGTGGCCATGCCTTTTTAAAAACACTTTTACAAGGTCTAGAAGCTTTATATTTATGTGTGATTATATGTGTGATTTATATTTATATATTTGTGTGATATGTGACAGGAAAGTATCCTTGCTGTGTATTTAAGCACACCCAGACAGAGCGAGTGTTTTCTTGACGCAAGAAACTCTTAAAATGTGTTCTCATCTTGTGCAGAAGTGGTACAGTCAAGATGCTGCTTCTGTAACTGCATGAGAGAATATGAGTCTGTAAGTTTCCTGCTGAAATTCTGGAGATAGAGGACAGTTACAGCAAATATTATGAGAGAGAGAGAGAGAGCGAGCAAGAGAGCAGTTACATATAGTACAAAAAGTGTTTAAAAGAATCATGAATCAAGCTAGCACGTTTACATGTCTGATTGTACAGATTTATTTTGTTCTAACTTTGATTTTAAAAGCCATTGGATGTCAAACCCTAATTGAGAACTGACAGTCTGCTGTGACTCGCACCCCTCCCCCCCAAGCCTCTGATCGCTCTCTCAGCCCGCCCTTCCCCCACCGCCTGACTGAGATCGCCCTTCCCCCCACAGCAGCGCGGAGACTTCAGTGGAGTGAGATGAACTCCAGACTGACAGATAGATAGAGAGTTAATCACAAGTGCTTCTCCAATGATGTATAAATCTGTTGTGGCCATGCGTTTTTAAAACACTTTTACAAGGTCTAGCAGCTTTATATTTATGTGTGATTATATGTGTGATTTATATTTATATATTTGTGTGATATGTGACAGGAAAGTATCCTTGCTGCGTATTTAAGCACATCCAGACAGAGCGAGTGTTTTCTTCACCCAAGTAACTCTTAAAATGTGTTCTCATCAGTGGCGGTTCTAGACAATTTTTACTAGGGGGGCCAGGGGGGGGCCAGTGTTTAACCAGAGGGGCACATTAAAAATGGTAACAAATTATATTTAAAGATTATTAACCTATTTACTTTACAATCATATAAACATTTATTACAACATTGTACAACATTTGTACAAGAGTGAGTGCAGGTGCAAAAAAGGTAGGTTTATTAATGTTGATGATTATTATCAATGATTTGTGAAGGATTTGTGAAGGATGATGTGACACTGAAGACTGGAGTAATGATGATAAATTCAGCTTTGATCACAATTACACTTTACTATATATTCACATAAAAAACTGTTATTTTACATTTTAATAATATCTCACAATTTTAGAGCTTTTTTGTATTTATAATAACATAAATGCAGCCTTGGTGAGCAGAAGAGACTTCTTTCAAAAACAACCAAAATAGTACCGTTTCCAAACTTTTGATTGGTAGAGCATATCTGCATGTTTTGCATGTATTTAAAAAACTGTAGGCCTAGAATTTACTTTAAAAAAAGAAACATTAGATCCATATTGACAATATTGATTTTGTTAACAAAAAAGGACGCTATGTCCTTTCCTCGTTTCAAGATAACTGTCGGAAGAAAAAAAACGTGCATTACATTTCGTTGCCTAACCATCCCTCCCCACTTAACACGGGCAATAATAACCTGTTGATTACTTTACTCAAATGTATGTTATCGCAATGCAACAGCCAAGACAGATGAAGTTACGTGGTTAACATCACAACATTGTGCAGGAACAACCAGTTACTTACGAGATACGAGTCACTTACGCGGCCGGCGCCGCTCTAATTTACCCGTGTAGAGCGTTCCGTCACGTTAGTTCCGCTTTTGGCGCTCGCGTGTAAAATCACAATAAAGTCATAATTCATTTTTTATTTTTATTTTTTGGTCAGCACAGGGGGGGCCACAGGGGTGGCCATGGAAATTTCTACAGAGGCACGGGCCTCCCTAGGCCTCCGTGTAGAACCGCCACTGGTTCTCATCTTGTGCAGAAGTGGTACAGTCAAGATGCTGCTTCTGTAACTGCATGAGAGAATATGAGTCTGTAAGTTTCCTGCTGAAATTCTGGAGATAGAGGAGGACAGTTACAGGAAATATTATGAGTGAGAGAGAGAGAGAGAGAGAGAGCAAGAGAGCAGTTACATATAGTACAAAAAGTGTTTAAAAGAATCATGAATCAAGCTAGCACGTTTACATGTCTGATTGTACAGATTTATTTTGTTCTAACTTTGATTTCCTTCCCCCACCGCCTGACTGAGATCGCCCTTCCCCCACAGCAGCGCGGAGACTTCAGTGGAGTGAGATGAACTCCAGATTGACAGATAGATAGAGTGTTAATCAGAAGTGCTTCTCCAATGATGTATAAATCTGTTGTGGCCATGCATTTTAAAACACTTTTACAAGGTCTAGCAGCTTTATATTTATGTGTGATTATATGTGTGATTTATATTTATATATTTGTGTGATATGTGACAGGAAAGTAACCTTGCTGTGTATTTAAGCACACCCAGACAGAGCGAGTGTTTTCTTGATCCAAGAAACTCTTAAAATGTGTTCTCATCTTGTGCAGAAGTGGTACAGTCAAGATGCTGCTTCTGTAACTGCATGAGAGAATATGAGTCTGTAAGTTTCCTGCTGAAATTCTGGAGATAGAGGACAGTTACAGCAAATATTATGAGAGAGAGAGAGAGAGCGAGCAAGAGAGCAGTTACATATAGTACAAAAAGTGTTTAAAAGAATCATGAATCAAGCTAGCACGTTTACATGTCTGATTGTACAGATTTATTTTGTTCTAACTTTGATTTTAAAAGGCATTGGATGTCAAACCCTAATTGAGAACTGACAGTCTGCTGTGACTCGCACCCCTCCCCCCCAGCCTCTGATCGCTCTCGCTCAGCCCGCCCTTCCCCCGCCGCCTGACTGAGATCGCCCTTCCCCCACAGCAGCGCGGAGACTTCATTGGAGTGAGATGAACTCCAGACTGACAGATAGATAGAGAGTTAATCACAAGTGTTTCTCCAATGATGTATAAATCTGTTGTGGCCTTGCGTTTTTAAAACACTTTTACAAGGTCTAGCAGCTTTATATTTATGTGTGATTATATGTGTGATTTATATTTATATATTTGTGTGATATGTGACAGGAAAGTATCCTTGCTGCGTATTTCAGCACATCCAGACAGAGCGAGTGTTTTCTTGACCCAAGAAACTCTTAAAATGTGTTCTCATCTCGTGCAGAAGTGGTACAGTCAAAATGCTGCTTCTGTAACTGCATGAGAGAATGAGTCTGTAAGTTTCCTGCTGAAATTCTGGAGATAGAGGAGGACAGTTACAGCAAATATTATGAGTGAGAGAGAGAGAGAGAGAGCGAGCAAGAGAGCAGTTACATACAGTGGTGGTTCTACACGGAGGCCTAGGGAGGCCCGTGCCTCTGTAGAAATTTCCATGGCCACCCCTGTGGCCCCCCCTGTGCTGACCAAAAAAAAAAAAAAAATGAATTATGACTTTATTATGATTTTACACGCGAGCGCCAAAAGCGGAACTAACGTGACGGAACGTTCTACACGGGTAAATTAGAGCGGCGCCGGCCGCGTAAGTGACTCGTATCTCGTAAGTAACTGGTTGTTCCTGCACAATGTTGTGATGTTAACCACGTAACTTCATCTGTCTTGGCTGTTGCATTGCGATAACATACATTTGAGTAAAGTAATCAACAGGTTATTATTGCCCGTGTTAAGTAGAGAGGGATGGTCAGGCAACGAAATGTAATGCACGTTTTTTTTCTTCCGATAGTTATCTTGAAACGAGGAAAGGACATAGCGTCCTTTTTTGTTTACAAAATCAATATTGTCAATATGGATCTAATGTTTCTTTTTTTAAAGTAAATTCTAGGCCTACATTTTTTAAATACATGCAATACATGCAGATATGCTCTACCAATCAAAAGTTTTGAAACGGTACTATTTTGGTTGTTTTTGAAAGAAGTCTCTTCTGCTCACCAAGGCTGCATTTATGTTATTATAAATACAAAAAAGCTCTAAAATTGTGAGATATTATTAAAATGTAAAATAACAGTTTTTTATGTGAATATATAGTAAAGTGTAATTGTGATCAAAGCTGAATTTATCATCATTACTCCAGTCTTCAGTGTCACATCATCCTTCACAAATCCTTCACAAATCATTGATAATAATCATCAACATTAATAAACCTACCTTTTTTGCACCTGCACTCACTCTTGTACAAATGTTGTACAATGTTGTAATAAATGTTTATATGATTGTAAAGTAAAGAAGTTAATAATCTTTAAATATAATTTGTTACCATTTTTAATGTGCCCCTCTGGTTAAACACTGGCCCCCCTTGGCCCCCCTAGTAAAAATTGTCTAGAACCGCCACTGCTGCTCACCAAGGCTGCATTTATGTTATTATAAATACAAAAAAGCTCTAAAATTGTGAGATATTATTAAAATGTAAAATAACTGTTTTTTATGTGAATATATAGTAAAGTGTAATTGTGATCAAAGCTGAATTTATCATCATTACTCCAGTCTTCAGTGTCACATCATCCTTCACAAATCCTTCACAAATCATTGATAATAATCATCAACATTAATAAACCTACCTTTTTTGCACCTGTACTGACTCTTGTACAAATGTTGTACAATGTTGTAATAAATGTTTATATGATTGTAAAGTAAAGAAGTTAATAATCTTTAAATATAATTTGTTACCATTTTTAATGTGCCCCTCTGGTTAAACACTGGCCCCCCCTTGGCCCCCCTAGTAAAAATTGTCTAGAACCGCCACTGGTTACATATAGTACAAAAAGTGTTTAAAAGAATCATGAATCAAGCTAGTACGTTTACATGTCTGATTGTACAGATTTATTTTGTTCTAACTTTGATTTTAAAAGCCATTGGATGTCAAACCCTAATTGAGAACTGACAGTCTGCTGTCACTCGCACCCCTCCCCCCCAGCCTCTGATCGCTCTCGCTCAGCCCGCCCTTCCCCCACCGCCTGATTGAGATCGCCCTTCCCCCACAGCAGCGCGGAGACTTCAGTGGAGTGAGATGAACTCCAGACTGACAGATAGATAGAGAGTTAATCACAAGTGCTTCTCCAATGATGTATAAATCTGTTGTGGCCATGCCTTTTTTAAAACACTTTTACAAGGTCTAGAAGCTTTATATTTATGTGTGATTATATGTGTGATTTATATTTATATATTTGTGTGACAGGAAAGTATCCTTGCTGCGTATTTAAGCACATCCAGACAGAGCGAGTGTTTTCTTGACCCAAGAAACTCTTAAAATGTGTTCTCATCTCGTGCAGAAGTGGTACAGTCAAAATGCTGCTTCTGTAACTGCATGAGAGAATATGAGTCTGTAAGTTTCCTGCTGAAATTCTGGAGATAGAGGAGGACAGTTACAGGAAATATTATGAGAGAGAGAGAGAGAGAGAGAGAGAGAGAGAGCGAGCAAGAGAGCAGTTACATATAGTACAAAAAGTGTTTAAAAGAATCATGAATCAAGCTAGCACGTTTACATGTCAAACCCTAATTGAGAACTGACAGTCTGCTGTGACTCGCACCCCTCCCCCCGAGCCTCTGATCGCTCTTGCTCAGACCGCCCTTCCCCCACCGCCTTACTGAGATCACCCTTCCCCCACAGCAGCGCGGAGACTTCAGTGGAGTGAGATGAACTCCAGACTGACAGATAGATAGAGAGTTAATCAGAAGTGCTTCTCCAATGATGTATAAATCTGTTGTGGCCATGCGTTTTTAAAACACTTTTACAAGGTCTAGCAGCTTTATATTTATGTGTGATTATATGTGTGATTTATATTTATATATTTGTGTGATATGTGACAGGAAAGTATCCTTGCTGCGTATTTAAGCACATCCAGACAGAGCGAGTGTTTTCTTCACCCAAGAAACTCTTAAAATGTGTTCTCATCTCGTGCAGAAGTGGTACAGTCAAAATGCTGCTTCTGTAACTGCATGAGAGAATATGAGTCTGTAAGTTTCCTGCTGAAATTCTGGAGATAGAGGAGGACAGTTACAGCAAATATTATGAGTGAGAGAGAGAGAGAGAGAGAGCGAGCAAGAGAGCAGTTACATATAGTACAAAAAGTGTTTAAAAGAATCATGAATCAAGCTAGCACGTTTACATGTCTGATTGTACAGATTTATTTTGTTCTAACTTTGATTTCCTTCCCCCACCGCCTGACTGAGATCGCCCTTCCCCCACAGCAGCGCGGAGACTTCAGTGGAGTGAGATGAACTCCAGACTGACAGATAGATAGAGTGTTAATCAGAAGTGCTTCTCCAATGATGTATAAATCTGTTGTGGCCATGCGTTTTTAAAACACATTTACAAGGTCTAGCAGCTTTATATTTATGTGTGATTATATGTGTGATTTATATTTATATATTTGTGTGATATGTGACAGGAAAGTATCCTTGCTGCGTATTTAAGCACATCCAGACAGAGTGAGTGTTTTTTTGACCCAAGAAACTCTTAAAATGTGTTCTCATCTTGTGTAGAAGTGGTACAGTCAAGATGCTGCTTCTGTAACTGCATGAGAGAATATGAGTCTGTAAGTTTCCTGCTGAAATTCTGGAGATAGAGGAGGACAGTTACAGCAAATATTATGAGAGAGAGAGAGAGCGAGCAAGAGAGCAGTTACATATAGAGCGTTTGCACTTACGTCACGGTTTGGTCGGTTACCCGGATGTGCGGCCATATTGGAGATACTCGGACGTAAACAACAGCATGCATTGCACGGTAAATTTAGTACATAAGACGTAGTTATACTAATTTATGATGTCTAAACCACGGAAAAAACGTGTGGAAGCTGCTAAAACATATAGAGAAGGACTTGGTAAGCAGGAACGGGCTTGATATTTTGACAAATTAAGGTTAATCGTTATTAAAGATCCATACGAGCTGGCTCCTTTGTCGTGGACTGACGATCCAACAATCCTGCCTAACATTTCTTATCCCGATATTGTGTACTTGGTTTTTTCACCGAGCCCATACACAGCTGAGGACCTTAAATGTTACAAAGGTTTGGAGGCCTATAACCAGATGGTGTGTGGAAGGGTGAGAGAGGCACAGCATCAACTCATCAATGACATGTGTATTGTGATATGCATGGCTGTACAAGTGCAGATTTTTCCTTAAGCACTTTATGTTTAAAATAAGCTCAAAGTTTTAATGTAATATTTATTTTATCTATTTCCTTTTGAAAATTTAATGTGTGTTATTTGGGCAATTCATACTGAATTTTTTTGTTACAAAAAAAAAGCTTTATTTCTGAATCGAGTACATTTGTACATCACACAAAAAATTAAAAAGTTGTTGCATAACCAACTGTTCTTTTGGTCTTTTAATATATTTGTGTTTTTCTAATGACAGTGGTGTAGTACAAACACACCGTATACAACAAAACTATTTACATATTTACAATGAAATCACAAGGATTATTTTTACCAACATTCTCTAAAACAACTTCAGTCAAAATGAACAACTGATGGACAAAGGTTCACCAGAGCACAACAGACAAGTCCGATCTTGTCTATTGTACAAAAATTATCCTCTTTTCTCATCAAAAAGTCAATTGGCAATGTCCCCCCCCAATATACAATATTTCTGGCGCACACTACCAATCACACGTTCAACGTGAATCCTAACATGAGCGATTTTCCTTGTGGTTTCTAAGTCAAATGGAGCTAGCTGCGACTTCCCACGGGTAAAGGCAGGCATTTTTACCTGAGCCATAATGCAACCTAAAGTGTCCTGAATATCAAAGCCACGGTCAGCAAGAACTAAATCACCAGGTAAAATGTTGTCCAGAAAGCCACAGTTTTCGGTGATGTGCTTATCACTTACTCTACCTCCCCATGCATTTGATATGTAAGAGACTGTGCCCTGTGGTGTAATACCAATCAAGAACTTGACTGTGTTATGGTGCTTGTAGGATGACCATGTTTCTGCTCTGGCTATAAGATTAGGTGGACGATCTATAAAGACCTCAAAGCAGTCGATAATAGCAACGCATTTTTTCCCAAATTGTTTTCTGAATTGCATTGGCATGGTTTTTACCAACTGTTCTCTTTCTTCCCAAATAACAAGTGGTTTCACCTGACAAGAAATGATTAGAACAAACACGAATGTTGTCAAGATTTTTGACCTGGAAATCCTGGTTCAGTTTGGCCAACCACAAACGCCTTCTTTCCTCAGATAGTTTTTTGCACTCTTCTCCTTGATTTGTTATTATTTTTGACAGTCTATAGTACTCCAGATGTTTTTTCCCGGTCCGACCGATTAGTACAGCCCAAAACACGACAGTAATTGACCATTTTCAGCAGAAATAATCAGCGAAACTTGTGAGCTCCGCTCGTTTCAATGGTATTGTTTACGTTCAGTACCGCCAGAATGGCCGACTTCCGGATTGATGACGTGTCGTGAAAACCCTCTATAGTACAAAAAGTGTTTAAAAGAATCATGAATCAAGCTAGCACGTTTACATGTCTGATTGTACAGATTTATTTTGTTCTAACTTTGATTTTAAAAGCCATTGGATGTCAAACCCTAATTGAGAACTGACAGTCTGCTGTGACTCGCACCCCTCCCCCCCAGCCTCTGATCGCTCTCGCTCAGCCCGCCCTTCCCCCTACGCGTGACTGAGATCGCCCTTCCCCCACAGCAGCGCGGAGACTTCAGTGGAGTGAGATGAACTCCAGACTGACAGATAGATAGAGAGTTAATCACAAGTGCTTCTCCAATGATGTATAAATCTGTTGTGGCCTTGCGTTTTTAAAACACTTTTACAAGGTCTAGCAGCTTTATATTTATGTGTGATTATATGTGTGATTTATATTTATATATTTGTGTGATATGTGACAGGAAAGTATCCTTGCTGCGTATTTAAGCACATCCAGACAGAGCGAGTGTTTTCTTGACCCAAGAAACTCTTAAAATGTGTTCTCATCTCGTGCAGAAGTGGTACAGTCAAAATGCTGCTTCTGTAACTGCATGAGAGAATATGAGTCTGTAAGTTTCCTGCTGAAATTCTGGAGATAGAGGGGGACAGTTACAGCAAATATTATGAGTGAGAGAGAGAGAGAGAGAGCGAGCAAGAGAGCAGTTACATACAGTGGCGGTTCTACACGGAGGCCTAGGGAGGCCCGTGCCTCTGTAGAAATTTCCATGGCCACCCCTGTGGCCCCCCTGTGCTGACCAAAAAATAAAAATAAAAAATGAATTATGACTTCATTATGATTTTACACGTGAGCGTCAAAAGCGGAACTAACGTGATGGAACGTTCTACACGGGTAAATTAGAGCGGCGCCGGCCGCGTAAGTGACTCATATCTCGTAAGTAACTGGTTGTTCCTGCACAATGTTGTGATGTTAACCACGTAACTTCATCTGTCTTGGCTGTTGCATTGCGATAACATAAATTTGAGTAAAGTAATCAACAGGTTATTATTGCCCGTGTTAAGAAAGGGAGGGATGGTTAGGCAATGAAATGTAATGCACGTTTTTTTTTCTTCCGATAGTTATCTTGAAACGAGGAAAGGACATAGCGTCCTTTTTCGTTAACAAAATCAATATTGTCAATATGGATCTAATGTTTCTTTTTTTAAAGTAAATTCTAGGCCTACATTTTTAAATACATGCAATACATGCAGATATGCTCTACCAATCAAAAGTTTGGAAACGGTACTATTTTGGTTGTTTTTGAAAGAAGTCTCTTCTGCTCACCAAGGCTGCATTTATGTTATTATAAATACAAAAAAGCTCTAAAATTGTGAGATATTATTAAAATGTAAAATAACAGTTTTTTATGTGAATATATAGTAAAGTGTAATTGTGATCAAAGCTGAATTTATCATCATTACTCCAGTCTTCAGTGTCACATCATCCTTCACAAATCATTGATAATAATCATCAACATTAATAAACCTACCTTTTTTGCACCTGCACTCACTCTTGTACAAATGTTGTACAATGTTGTAATAAATGTTTATATGATTGTAAAGTAAAGAAGTTAATAATCTTTAAATATAATTTGTTACCATTTTTAATGTGCCCCTCTGGTTCAACACTGGCCCCCCCTTGGCCCCCCTAGTAAAAATTGTCTAGAACCGCCACTGGTTACATATAGTACAAAAAGTGTTTAAAAGAATCATGAATCAAGCTAGTACGTTTACATGTCTGATTGTACAGATTTATTTTGTTCTAACTTTGATTTTAAAAGCCATTGGATGTCAAACCCTAATTGAGAACTGACAGTCTGCTGTGACTCGCACCCCTCCCCCCCAGCCTCTGATCGCTCTCGCTCAGCCCGCCCTTCCCCCACAGCAGCGCGGAGACTTCAGTGGAGTGAGATGAACTCCAGACTGACAGATAGATAGAGAGTTAATCAGAAGTGCTTCTCCAATGATGTATAAATCTGTTGTGGCCATGCCTTTTTTAAAACACTTTTACAAGGTCTAGAAGCTTTATATTTATGTGTGATTATATGTGTGATTTATATTTATATATTTGTGTGATATGTGACAGGAAAGTATCCTTGCTGCGTATTTAAGCACATCCAGACAGAGCGAGTGTTTTCTTCACCCAAGAAACTCTTAAAATGTGTTCTCATCTCGTGCAGAAGTGGTACAGTCAAAATGCTGCTTCTGTAACTGCATGAGAGAATATGAGTCTGTAAGTTTCCTGCTGAAATTCTGGAGATAGAGGAGGACAGTTACAGCAAATATTATGAGTGAGAGAGAGAGAGAGAGAGAGAGAGAGAGAGAGCAAGAGAGCAGTTACATATAGTACAAAAAGTGTTTAAAAGAATCATGAATCAAGCTAGCACGTTTACATGTCTGATTGTACAGATTTATTTTGTTCTAACTTTGATTTTAAAAGCCATTGGATGTCAAACCCTAATTGAGAACTGACAGTCTGCTGTGACTCGCACCCCTCCCCCCCAGCCTCTGATCGCTCTCGCTCAGCCCGCCCTTCCCCCACCGCCTGACTGAGATCGCCCTTCCCCCACAGCAGCGCGGAGACTTCAGTGGAGTGAGATGAACTCCAGAGACTGACAGATAGATAGAGAGTTAATCAGAAGTGCTTCTCCAATGATGTATAAATCTGTTGTGGCCATGCGTTTTTAAAACACTTTTACAAGGTCAAGCAGCCCGCCCTTCCCCCACCGCCTGACTGAGATCGCCCTTCCCCCACATGGTACCCCTCTTCGTCGCGTTGCACCGTGGAGGGGCCTCCAACAGATTTGAATACAAGTCCCTCATGTCTTCATTTAGGTGAGATATTTTATAATTGTACTTTTTTCCTTTCTTTTTTTATTTGGTTGCGTCTCTCATCCATATAGCAACCGTCGCTATGGGTAAACAACACCAGGACTCTGTCCTAGAATTCTGTATGGATATTATGACTATTATACTATATGGATATTTCTTTCTCAGTACTGATTATGAAGTTGTGATAAATTAAATAGCATACTGCAGAAATGTTTGTATTAATATTATATGGTCATCCGCAGCCTGGCAAAGAGGTGGATGCATCCTGGGAAGTGATGTGTTTTAATGTAATGGCTACATATTCCCGTGTTTCCTTAACTCAGACATTCATGCTGATTCTTTTAAATGTTCGAGCAAGGATATAAAATATTAAGACTGTACTTTTTCATTATGATTGATATTTTGCCGCAATTTTGTGCAATGCGTCACACTGTGTGCGACGATCCCAGAAACCATCGTGATTCCACCACGGTAAGTAGCCTACAACAGTCAAATAAGGTTTTTAACGGTTTTAAGTCTGGCAAGTCAAAGTTTACAAGTACCCTGATCACGTTTTTCCTGTTTGTTTATCAATTTGAATTAAGTCAGAACAAAAGGATGTGTTAAAAATATAATGATAGAAGAACCCTTGCTCACACAATGACTTCTTTTTAAAGTCATTCATTTTTTATGATATTGTGATTGCATGAATAAATAAGAGGAGCATTAGACATTATTATTATATATATTATATATATATTATTATATTAGATGTCTTAGCCTAGTAATTATTTATATTGTAATATGTAGTTTGTTGATCTATTCTATTTTGGTTTGTTGTTCTCTTTCTCTGCATGTTCCTTAATCTCATCTTATCCCTCATCTTAATACTTATTAGCAGCAACTTATTTTTGTATTTTTTTTAAAAAGGCTCTTTTAAGAGCCACATTTGTCTTGTTACTTTCTCTACTGTTGTATTGTGTTTTTTCTCTCTCTCTTGAGGTTTTACTGTCTCTCCTCCCTCCCCTTTGAGTGGTGTTTTTGTTTGTTTTCGTTTGTCCCTGTGTATTTATAGTGTGTTTATATTGTGTGCCGTGTCCGATCCTGAGATGGACCATCGCCAGAAGGAGATTAGTGACCTTGTCAATCAGGCTGCATATCAGGCTCACCTCCGAGAGCTTGAACAGCACATTAGCATGCACCAGAAAGCAGAACCATCCACCACTCAGCCTTCCATCAGTCATCTATCCACCAGCCAGCCATCAAACAGGAAGCAAGAGGTTAAGTGGATTAAGAGGGACAGTGATGGAAACATTATTTACGGCAGGCCCAGATCATCCCGAAAACGAGGAGGTCAGATTTTTTTTTACATTCATGTTTATTAAATTGTAGACTTTATCTCCAGATCTAGTTTTGCATCGTGAAATGGTATACAAAATGATCACAAGTCATAGGTCTGAATTAGAACATATCTGAGGTTATTATTACATACCTGTGCCTAGCTTCAGGTAAAGTTTGTTTCATTGAGTGTAAAAAGCAACAGCTTTTTTGCTACAGCAGGTCCCAGTCTCAGCCAGAGTCGGAAGACAGGTGTCTCTCATGTCAGGGCTCCGGAAACCAGTGGGGAAGTGACCAGTGACTTTCCTTCCGTTACTGCAGGTGTGTTCTTTATTTTGACTACACTGGTTCAAAACAATATGTTCATTTAGTATGTTAATATTTATTATTACTACAGTTTTTCAATATTGTGCATTGTTTTAACAGAGTCCTTCCTTCAAGAGCTTAAATGCTCACTGGGTAAGGACATACATGAGGATGAAATACCACCTCAAACCTCAACAGACTGGTCGACCCGAAAGAGCCTCATATCAGGGTGGTGGGAGAAAGAGAGACCCCGACTGGTCAACACCATGGTGGCTGGACATCATGCGGCAACTCGGATCTGCCAACATTGTGGAAACGGTCCAGCCGTTATCCGTTGTTGTGACTGCCGACCACACCCATTCCTCTGTGGCCAGTGTGATGTCAGGGTCCACCAAGGTCAAGTGTTTCACAACAGGGATTCAATGACACTTGGATTTTTTCATCCGTTGCCTCCCACAACTTGTGTTGTGGAGAGGGTTCTAACCCAGTGTGGTAAGTTGTAGTTTTTGAAAGTCACATAAATAAATATGTTATTCTTTAATTCTCATCCATGTTGTTGTTTTTTTCAAGAGCGTCTTGTACCTTTGGAGATGCCAGAGACAATATGCGGTTGTCTACAAGGATCGTCCAGTGTCATCGCAGGACAGTCCATAGTTGTGGTTACAATGAATGGTAAGAAGAACTTTATGGGTGGGGTGGGGGTCACTTCTGTAGAAGTGTCTACAGAATTTCAGCCACAGGTATTTGCTGATCACACCTCGTATATACTCCCTCTCACTTTGTCACAACTATGAACATATAAAAATCATGATTATGTTACATTCATACATGTTACATTGTGGAACACATATCCAGAAATTTTCTTTATCATGGCTGGAAATCCAATTCAATAGGTTGTGTGTTGATTAGATTGTCTGGGCCCACCTATGTGGAGGAAAACAGTTAACCTTTGTTTGAATGGGGATAGTTAATTTGCCTGACAAAAGTGTGACTTCCAATAGAGTGCCTTACAACATGTTTGTAGAAGTGTCCTCCTGGTCCATCCTTAGTCAAAGGTTCCCATATCAGTTGTCAGAATGACACAGTTTGCGTCTGTCAAAATTAACTGTGAGTATATATTTCCTTCTTTTTCCAGGGCGATATAATCTCAGATTGCCTCAGATTAGATGCAAGGCATGTGAAGCCACTTGGAGTCCTGGAGTGGATGGCCTGATCAGTAATCACTACTGGCCTGCCACTTCTCACCATTCAACTGTGTACTCAACAGATGTCCTTTTTTCTTTTGAAGAGCTGAAGATGGCAGCACCAGGGATGTCTAGCCAAGCATTTCTTAGAATGCTGGATCAACGCACTGTTCGCTTTGGCCGTGTACGTATTTGTGGTAATAACTGTGTAACTCAATAAATAATACTATGAGGGCATGATGATGATGATGATTGAAAGTACACATGAACATTTGGACTGTTTAGGAAAAAAGTTGTTAAATTTAGACCCTTTATAAACAACCATAAACTCATGTTCTCTCATCAGTCTTGCAGTTTGCACTGAAACATTTATGAAAAAACAGGTCATTCTGAAGATCTCAACTTCAACTCCATTGGCTACAGACTTTGACATCTTCTCCCCAATATCATGTATTTACATTCCGAAATGTATCCATTTAGAGCATTTTACTTCAGTGCAGTACATATTTAATTTGATCTGTTTTACTGTTCTCTTTTACTGAGCTCTTTTGCTGAACTCTTTTGAAACAGAGCGGTAACATCACAGCAGACAGCTTCCGGAAAAGCTTCTTGGAGTGGGAAGCTGTCCGATTCGAAGTGGAAAAATTATGCCAGGAGGACCACTTTGACTGCCCAGCATGCAGCCCAGACATGCTTGCAGTTTCTGTTGATGGAAACCGCAAGCACTACAGATTCAAGAGTGAAGCAAGGTATTTACAAAATCCTGTGTGTGCATTGACGGTTCATTACTTTGAAAGCAACTGCTGTGAATTGAAAATCATATGAATATTTAAAGTTAATATGTATCTCTTTTATTTAGATCGGAGGAACAGGCCATCTTTGATGGCGTGTTCATCGCGAATGATGATGACGTCGCAAGATTTGTGGACCATGTCCATACCTCAACCAGTCATGTAAACTTGCACAACTACATTATATATACCTATAAAACACCACGTCCTATAGAGTACTTTGTTTGAACAAGTTTGGACTATTAACCATCTTCCATGTTTTAGGTCTCTGGAAGAGGTGTCTGTGGAGGCCAGTGGTCAGCGGCACGCGAAACGTCTCAGAAGTCCTCAGGAAAAACAGACGAGGAGGGCCTGGAACTCGCTGTATGTCGTCATGGGGTTCTCCTTCGTGCCCTCAATATGTTCAGGGGGGAGATTTTTGCCTACCCCCTGTACCTCCAAAAGCAAATGAGCTGTAAGCAAGTGACATTTTTCGCCATGGATGTGGCATGCAAGTACTGGCCTTACCTCCGGAGAGTGACAGAGAAATGCCCTGAGCTTCAGGATCTCCTCACCATGAGGCCATTTCTTTCTGTTTTTCATGCCAAAGCTCATGATTTCAAATGTGAGGTGAGAAAAAAGGATTGTCCATGACATTTTCTTTCCCTGAAAACCCTGCATAAGATTGTTGCCACTTAGGTTTTGTTTTTTGTTTTATTTTTTAAAGGTAAAATGGAGTGGAGCGTATCAGGAGGGGGCTGGTTCGACTCTTGGGGAAGAGGTGGAGCAGTGCAACGCCTTCCTCTCAAGGATTGCTGTTACCACAAAGCACATGTCAAAAGCAGGTAAGGTAACCAGTACATTTTGATCCTGATGACAATGGTGAGCCACTTTGAGCTCATGCATATATGCTGACTCTGAAAATATAAAGCTCAGAATATTCAACACAAATGGATGGATCGATTATAATACCATCATCCTATTTTATTTGAAGGGAGGATAATAAGGAGGGGCAGTGTGATTAAAAAAAAAAAATACACAGTACCATTCACCTACTGTCCTGCCATAGTGCTCTTTGCCATTTGCCTACTGTCCTGCGCCATTGTTTCATGCTACTATTTCACTATCCTGTGCTATTTAACTACTAACCCTTTCATGGGACTAGGGCTGGTTATTGAGTTCGATACTTTTTAGGTACCGACCGAATTGCCTCAATACTATCGAGTATCGAAACTCGTCTTGTTTTTCGGTACCAAATTTAGATAACTAAGGGGTTAATCTAGTAACCGTCAGTGCATGCGGCATTATTAGCTGTGGCGGAAAAACACTAGTTTACGCGGTTGCTCAAAAAGACGCGGTGTGTGTGTGTGTGTGTAAGCGTCATAACCCACATAGATGGAAAATATGGTACCATGTACCCATTGTATATGGGTGGGACAGGACCGACCCACTTTCAATTTTACTGTCTCTAATTCAGCGCATAATGTCTGTTCACTTTTCAGAGCGCCGTCAGTCAAATTGTCCATTCGACTTGAGGAATGCCTTAATAAATTAAACTCCATTCCACTTTTTAGCTTCAGTGTTGATTTCAAAATAAGTGAATAACGCAGTCAGCACGGCACAGTCCTCTGTCAGATGAGATGTTGTCAGGTATTTGTCATTAAAACTCAGAAAATTAAAACTGTGTCAGCCGTGATTTTAAGTGTAAAAAAAGTCATCAAACTGAAAAATGTAACCAATTAATTTTTTAATGTAATGTTGTTAAAACGGATTTATAAATATTTTTTTCATAAAATTGGTATCGGAAAAAGTATCGTTCAGGAACCGGTATCAAAGTCAAGGTATCGGTATCAAATTACTTTTAACGATACCAAGCCCTACATGGGACAGTAATCAAATGGCACAAGACAGCAGATTAGTACCATAGTACTATACTGTAAGTTATTATCTTGCAAAAGTTTGTGGTACCTAACAAGTCTGCACACTCAGTTTCTTCTCCTACTGCTACTGGAAAGAAGGGTGATAATCTCATATTTTTTATTTTTGCAGCACGCATAGACATGCTGACGGTCATGGCCATGCGCTGGAACCAACTAAAGTTTGACAACTTGGCTTCCACCCTTGCCCGCCGAAATCTGAAAGGTAAAGACACCAGTTTTCCCTTATGCAACATTCATAGCGATATTGTAAAATAAAGTGGCATATATCTCAAAAATATAGGAAAGACTTGCCCAGATATTCTTGAATACAATAGAATATACGGATGGTTTCATGTGTAGTGTCAATTGTATTTTTTCAGAGTCTTAATATAAAATATTAAATTTTCGTACCACATACACCGGTATATTGATTGTCCACGTATATACGAATATACTGCATATTTAATCAGTGTTGTATGTGGTTTTCTAATAGTGAAGGTACTTGACAATCCTTATCAACAATAGTCAAAGATGTAGGCATTTCTCTCATTGTCATTTGTGTTTGAAGGCCACAGTAGCCCTGCAATGCCAGTTGCATAACCTGGAGGCCATGAAAATGGAAATGGACATCACAGACAATCAATTGGAGAGCTGGATCATTGATATCAATGAGTGGGCAGAAGGTAGAATATACTGTCTTATACTGTTTGATATGCTGCTTGATGCATCACTTCTGACTAAGCTTGGCCTCAATTCCAAAGTAGTCATTGTAATCGTAGTCTAAGAGCACATACTGATTGCTGATGACGTGTGGAAAAGATTATCCCCATGGGGACAATATAGAACCTAACCAACCTAACAATACTCAACCTTAGCTACAAGTGTAGCCTCAGTTACAGAGAAATATGAAAATATTGGTTAGGCTTTATTTTACTCATACTCCAGAAATAATGTTTTTTCATGGAATCAAGTATATTTCTTATCTCTTCATTTCTTCCTCTCAGTAACCACATCCCCAAACGCTGCTGATCTTGCCGCTGTAGCCAGGCGAATTGAGGAGCTGGTGGCAAATGTTAAGAGGAGGTCCCAGCGTCTTTATAAAGATAATGACAGATGCAAAGGACGTGCCCGGATCCGCCGAAAGATCAGGGAGGAAAAAAAAATTACTTTCTGTAGTGGAAAAGTATAACACCTTGGTTCCTAATGCAAAACATCTGACCTTAGACACCATTCTATCTGACGAGATTGTTTGGCCATGGCAGCTTACACACGGTGGTATGTAGGGATGGGTATCGTTAAGGTTTTAACGGTATTACTACTCTTACCGATACTGCTTAACGGTCCGGTACTTTAACGGTATTCTTATCGGTACTTTGTGTTGTGTGTGTGTGTGTTTTTTTTTAAGAACAAATTGAGAACAGAATTAACATTGCTTTATTTTTTTAATGTAAAATTAATAAAACAATTATTTATAGTGAAACAGCCATGTTTGAAGAAATAACTATTATATAAAAAACAAATGAATGTAAAACAAATTAAATAAACTATATTTTTCTGTAAAAGAACATACAGTGGTACGAAGCAACACGGGTGGGGCATGTAGGTAGGCTACAAAAGGACTCTTTAGCCATTCTTCTGAAGAAAGATTAACATATTTGCCTTTTCTGGCAAAAGCCGGGACCTTTCCTGGCTTAATGTGTTCCCTGCAGTTGAAAACACCCTTTCACTTGGGGTGGAGGAGGCTTGAGCACAGAGGTAGCCTGTTGCAACATTTGTGAGGAGGGGCAGAACAGCTCTCTTCTCCCACCACCACAACACAGGATCTTCAGCCATAGGAATGGTAGGCAGGCTTTTGTAGACCTCAACCTTTTGGCCAACACGTTCACTAAGGGTGAGGGCCGAGGTATCCTGTTGGATGGTCAACCTCAATTTCCTGTCCTCCTCTGAGAACAGCTCCTCCAAGGCACTGCTTTTTTTCTGAAATGGAGGTATTGTCTCCTCCATTTCCTCACCTTCTCCTTCAGATGACTCATCCTTTTGCTGGTGCTCTGTATCTGTCTGTTCCAGCTCTGTTGTTAGTCCTGTCACAGTGTCAATAGCTTTCATCCTCAGTCTGTCCCAAGTTGCATCACTGACTAACCTCCCTTTGAATCTGGGGTTCATTGCTGTGGCCTCATGCAGGAAGGCTTGAATGTCATCATTCTGATATCGCTGGGAGAGGTTCTCCCACACCTTCTCTTTGATTGATGGCACAAACATTGTATCCTCATCCTTCAGAATAAGATGTTCTTCCAGTTTTTGAAGGAAGAGTAAGATCTGTCCACAGGTGGTATTCTTTTCACATGACACACACAATGTGGATGTATAGAGGATTCTCATGATCTGGACAAACTCCTCAGCCTTATGGAAGTCCTCATCTTTCAGACGGTCCAGGTTGTCCTTGGACAATGCTTTTCGCAGCCGTGGGTCCAAGGCTGCTGCTTGGATTGCTGGAAACTGCTCCATAAATCTCTCTATCATTAGATATAGAGAGTTCCACCTGGTCTTGACATCCAGGATGAGTGAGTGTTGTGGAAGGCCTGCAAGAACAACAAAAAACAACACACATTTATTTAGCACACACTTGAATATTGAATTATATAGTTTAGATGTGTGAATTTCAAAATAACACTTATAATAATAGATTCAACTTACCAAGGAGCTGTTGCTTTTCTGTCAACACCGTTTTAGACATGGAGGATCTCTTGAACCACACGACCACTGCTCTGATTCGGGCTGCCCATTTATCAATGGATGCAATTTTGTAAATTTTCTGTGCAGCCAGATTCAATGTATGTGCAAAACATCCTATTTTTAGGATCTGTAGCTTCTTGATAGCAATCTCCATATTGCTAGCATTATCAACAGTCACAGCTACAATCTTGCTCAGATCTATCTATCTATTTACTCTTCCAGGATGTCTGCAATCTCCTCGGCCACTACTTCGCCAGTTTGGGATTTGTGCACTGCCTTGGTGTGGAGGACCTTCTGTTTTACACTGCCCTGACTTGTGTAGTGCACTGTTAACTGTGAGATAGTGATCTTGCCGGAGGCTGGTCCACCCATCTGATGTGATGGCCAACTTTGGCACATCTTTCAGCTCACTGATCACATTGGCCTTTTCGACACCTGCACATTTCCCTACAGTAAAAACAATTATAATTTGTTATTTTATCATTATTAAATTGTGTTGTTGTTTATTGTATTGTGGCATGATGGAGCTGAAATACAACCCTTTTTATAATGCATCTATATCCTAAAAATTAATATAACTATATACTGTGTAATGTATACTGACAGACTGTTACCTAAAACCGTTGGACTCCACTGTTGCAAAGGGGTGTAGGCCTTTCACTATGAATTTGGTCAAGGCTAAGTGGCAGTTGTTCACCCTCTCCTCAGGCATCCTCCCACTAGCTGCTAGGGTGAAGGGGCTTTGGGCTTGTTTTGGACCAGAGGTATTAGGAGGAGTTGATTGGTTCATAGTAGCTGCAGCTTTTTTCAAAAAAAAAATAATAATAATAAAAAGGTTGCAAAATGTGGCCATTGGCCAATGCTAACCTTTGATAATGAACCTATGTTCACATGATTAAGTTAATTATGTGCCATTTCATAATTACAAATTAATTTCTGGATATAATTTCTAAATATTATATTTATATGTAGGCTATTTTGTAAACTAACTTGAAGTGCTGTGCATTTAGCCAAATAAATGTTTACATACTGATTTTTCTTTATTTGGGCTTTTAAAAACCAGTAGAAAATATGTTGAATGCATAATGTCATTTCTCCCAAAAGAAATCAACAGTATTTCAACTTAAGCTAAGCAAACCAATTAGGGAGATTGAACATGTATTTTAAATGATGTGAACAACGTTGATTCAACACGATGTTAGCATACCTGACGTAGATAGAGCAACCAGCAGAGACGAGCTAGGTAGGCAGTCGAAAACTTTGGCAAAGCATCTTTTAAAAGTGCATTACGTTCAGACAAAGAAATGCAGATTGCTCGTGTTTCCGCCCTTACATGCAAAAATCTTGCTGCATTTATGACAACGAGCGTTGTCTGCATCAACTTTAGTGTAGTATAACCACACTTTTGAACGTGTTGCTCTATCAGCCATCGTCACTCTTTGTATTAAGCGGGAGTTTTCGTGCTGTTAAGTGTGTGTGTGTGTGTGTGTGTGTGTGACAGACAGCCTCCGTGGCGCGCATGAGAAGTCTCGCAGATCTCACAGACAAACGTCTTAATATTATTGCAAATTAGAAATGTTTGGTGAGATAAAATGTGCACGATAACATAATTAAGCAGGAATACATAGTACATTTATTTTTATTTTTTTCTCCAGCACTGAAAGCAGAACCGATAGCATCAGATCTTATCGATACTACGGTCTTTCATAATTAAGCACCGGGGCCAGTTTAGTACCGGGTTTCGGTACCTATCCCTAGTGGTATGTACACAATTCTGTTGACTATGTGAAATAGTCACATAGTGGCACAAAATCTATCATGCCTCGATTGTAACCCCAGAAATTTTTTAAATACTAATCTTAAATACAACTGACTTGTTTCATCTATATATTACAGACTTTGTAGATCTAAGGACGACATTGTGATGGCAGTAAGGAGACTTGAGGAGGAGAAGAGGATTCTTATTGCAGAGATGAACAAGCATTGGAAGTCTCTTTGCACCCGTGCAGACACTCTGAAAAGCACATGTCATCCCAGCTTTCTAATGTGACATCAGGTACAGTATGTTTTTGTCTTATACTTGGCTTACATTACAATATTGCTGAAAGTTTCTAATTAATAAAGGCTCGATTTGTTTTAACATGTAAGGTGAGATGTCGGGCCTGCTTCAAGATGGGATCCAAGGTCTACAGAGCTTGACGATGAAGAACAAACAAGCAATCAACAGCCTGGCAAAGTTTCAAGGGGGTAAAACGGAGACCGGCCGTAAGCCAGTGTTTGGAGACAAGCGTGTATGTTTTTACTGTCTCGACCCTGGTCATCGGATAGCTGATTGTAAGGCGTGGAAGCAGAAAATGGGCACTAAAGCTAAAAGTGTTGCTTTTGTTCAGTCCGCTGCCTCCTTTGAGGATTCTATGCTGTCAAACATCTCTGGTTATGAACCGTTTATGTTAAGTGGAACTGTTTCGCTCTCACCTGATTCTCCCACTTATCCAGTTTCAATTCTCCGTGATACTGGAGCTTGTCAGTCCTTGATACTGGATAGTGTACTGCCATTTTCACCTGAGTCTTATACCGGTATGAGCGTCTTAGTTCGAGGTGTTGAACTAGGCTGTGTAAAAGTACCACTGCATTCGGTCTGTCTTGCTTCCGAGCTAGTATCAGGGCCTGTTAAGATTGGTGTGCGCTCTGAACTACCAGTAGAGGGGGTAAGCCTAATTTTAGGGAATGATCTGGCAGGTAGCAAAGTGTTTTCATCCCCGATCATGGTAGATAGGCCTGATTTGTGTGTTCAGACAAGTTTATCTACCAGATTTCCCACTGCATTTCCTGATTGTGCTGTCACTCGTGCACAAGCCCGGAAATTTGCTGACGTTATTGACCTCTCTGACTCCTTCATGGTGCCGTCATCTGAACCTGCAGAGTGTAAGCTCAAGATTGAAACTGAGTTAGATACCTCCAGTGCTGCTGAAACGCTTATGGTAGAACCACCATTTCTGAAGGTTGGTAGGGAGCAGCTTGTTGCTATGCAACGATCGGATCCAACCCTTAAACATTGCATAGAAGCTGCTGGTGTGGATTCCAAATTGCCAGCTGGGGTGCGGTATTACTGGGACAATGAAGTTTTGATGCAGAAGTGGAATTCCAGATTAGATATTGATGATGCCCTCGCTAGCTATCAAATAGTATTGCCCTCTACGTATCGCTCTCAAGTTTTAAAACTAGCACATGAGCATGTTCTTGCAGGTCACTTAGGGATTACAAAAACGTATAACCGTATCACCAAGTACTTCTATTGGCCTGGGATTAAATCTAGCGTGTCTCGATTCTGTAAAGCTTGTCACATATGTCAGTTATCTGGTAAGCCCAACCAGAAAGTACCCCCAGCCCCCTTACATCCAGTACCAGCAATGGGAGAACCTTTTGAGAGGTTAGTTCTTGATTGTGTTGGTCCTCTAACCAGGTCCAAAACAGGGCATCAATATATCTTGACAGTAATGTGCACGGCCACTCGCTTCCCTGAGGCTATTCCTCTGCGTACTCTGAAAGCTAAAACCATAGTTAAAGAGCTCATCAAATTCTTTTCTACTTTTGGGTTGCCGAGAGTCATCCAGACTGACCAAGGGACTAATTTTACTTCAAAGTTGTTTGCACAAGTGTTGAAAGAATTGGGGATCAGTCATGCATTTTCCAGCGCATATCACCCAGAAAGTCAAGGTGTTGTGGAACGTTTCCACCAGACTCTTAAGTCATTGCTGCGTGCATATTGTTTAGAGTCTGGGGAAGAGTGGGTTGACGGTTTACCGCTGCTGATGTTTGCCATCAGAGAAGCAAAACAGGAATCCGTAGGTTTCAGTCCAGCAGAGTTGGTGTTCGGCCATTCCGTGAGGGGCCCTCTTAAACTACTGCAAGAACAACTACTGTCTGTAAACCCAAGTCCGGTGTCTGTGTTGGATTATGTAAGCTGTTTCCGTGAGAGGCTACACAAAGTTCGTAGTTTGGCTAAAAGTCACCTGTTAACTGCTCAGACCAAGATGAAGTCCCGTTTTGATCTTAAGAGCCAAAATCGCAGCTTTCAGCCCGGGGACTCTGTGTTGGTGTTACTTCCCATTCAAACCTCACCTTTGCAGTCTACATTTGCTGGTCCGTACTCAATTAAGAAAAAACTCAGTGAAACTGACTATGTTGTTAATACCCCTGATCGTAGGAAAAAGACTAGGGTATGCCACATAAACATGCTCAAAGCATATGTTGCACCAAATAAGGTTGTCATTTCCAATAATCCCAGTGTTACCCCTGTTGTCACTGCTACTGTTTACTCTCCTAAACAGGATGGCTTAGGTGTGAATAATGCCAACATATCCTGTGAACGTCTCAGGAACTCTGTTATCCTAAATGGTCTAGAGACTTATCTTGCTCATCTCTCTACAGGTCAACGTGAGGATATGGTATGTCTAATCAGTAGATTCCCCATGTTGTTTTCTGATGTTCCCAGCCAAACGACTGTCATTTGTCATGACATTGATGTTGGAAACTCCCCACCTGTCAAACAGCATCCTTATAGAGTTAACCAACAAAAGCGTGGGGTAATGAAAGAGGAAGTGAGGTACTTATTACAACATGGTTTTGCTCAGCCTAGTCAAAGCCCCTGGAGCTCACCCTGTCTGCTTGTACCAAAATCTGATGCTACATTTAGATTCTGTACAGACTATCGCAGAGTTAATAGTCTTACCAAACCAGACTCTTTCCCATTGCCGCGGTTAGAGGACTGTATAGACAGAGTTGGTGCAGCCCGTTTTATTACTAAACTGGACTTGTTAAAAGGCTATTGGCAAGTGCCATTGACAGATCGGGCCTCTGAAATATCTGCTTTTGTTACTCCCGATAACTTCCTGCAATATTCTGTAATGGCTTTTGGGATGCGAAATGCACCAGCCACCTTTCAGCGTTTGATGCACAGAGTGCTATCTGGAGTAGAACACTGCGAAGCTTACCTAGATGATGTGGTAGTCTTTTCAGATACATGGGAAAACCATCTAGGCACACTCACAGAAGTCTTTAGCCGCCTGGCTAAAGCTTCGTTGACTTTAAACCTAGCAAAATGTGACTTTGCAAAAGCTGTCGTAATCTACTTGGGTAAGAAAGTTGGTCATGGTCAAATTCGCCCCGTGGAAGCTAAAGTCTCAGCCATTCTAGAATTTCCAGTTCCCTTAAATAAAAGAGAGTTGCGACGGTTTTTGGGAATGGTGGGGTACTACAGAGGATTTTGTGAGAATTTCACCACTGTAGTCTCTCCATTAACTAACCTCCTGAGTCCTTCTAAGAAGTTTACATGGAGTGCAGAGTGTGCTGATGCTTTTGCCGCTGCAAAGGACATTATGTGTAATGCCCCTGTGCTTCTTGCCCCGAACTTCACCCTGCCTTTTAAATTGCAGATAGATGCCAGTTCAACTGGAGTAGGGGCGGTTCTACTGCAGGAAGATGCCTCTAGAGTAGACCATCCGGTATGTTATTTCTCCAGGAAACTGTCCAGCTGCCAGCAGAATTATAGTACCATAGAGAAAGAAACTTTGGCCCTTCTCTTGGCGCTGCAACATTTTGAAGTTTATGTTGGAGGTAGCTGTACCCCAGTGTTAGTTTATACAGACCACAATCCCCTAACCTTCTTATCGCGAATGTGTAACTCTAATCAACGCTTAATGCGCTGGTCCCTCATTGTGCAAGAGTACAACTTGGAAATCCATCATAAGAAGGGTGTTGAAAACGTCATAGCTGATGCGTTATCCAGAACCAACTGTACGGACAGTTAATCTGTGAATATTTGAAGCCTTGGTACGTGAGTACATTTGTTGAATTATTACAAATTACGGTGGTAATGTGTAATTTATGGGTGGGGGTGTTACGTCCCAGGACGTATGTCATTGACCGATTCTGAGTGTGTGTGTGTGACTTGATGCCCACTGCCTGCTGGGAAGTGTAGTTTTCCTCTGTTTCTCCCTGTCCTCTTCCAGGAGCCTAATTGATGCCACCTGTTCCTTGTTAAAGAACGGAGAGGAACAGGCATTTACATCGAGGAAGCTGGCTGTTCCCCGGAGAGAGTGTGGCCTGTTGCACTTCCAGAACATTTGGTGTTAGCCGTGAAAGCTCCTAATAAGACAAAACCTGTTGTATCTGCTGTTGTGACAGTGTGAAACCCAGTTGTCCTATTATTATTATTATTATTATTATTGTTGTTGTTTTCAGACGCAGTAGGGAGGTGGGTGCCCTTTTGTTTTTCACTAACCGCTGTTTTTCCCTGTTTTTGATTAGCTAGGTAGTAAGGTAAGAGATTTGTTGTTTATTTGATGTTTTGTTTGATAGGTTATTTAGACTCCCTTACTCTAGTTAGCTTGCTCCTTTTGTTTGTTGTTTTGGCTTTAACCCACTCCCGAAGCTGGAAGCGTCTTATTTTTCTTTGACTTGATTTGAGTTCTCTATTGTTTTCCCCGACCTCCTTGAGTGTAAAGGAGACTTTATTTTGAATAAAAACCTTAAAAAAGGGACTACGTTGTGTTTGTGAGTTCTGGGAGTGCGGACAGAACCTACTCTCTCTCATCGTTGACTTCGACCGGGTGTAGTTTTTTTTTATAATTATTCTTATTAATTTCTTATTTATATATATTACACTCCCGCTTCTCCTTGACAAAAAGGGGGCCGTAATAATGCAAAGAACTGTTATGTTCAAGTTCTGACTGAAACAGAAATTAACTTTGATAGTGATTCTGAGGAATACCATACCAGTAGTGACTCTGAGCACGATTAAACAGTATTTTCATGGCCAGAGTCCTTTTTTTTCTGTTGTGTGCTGGGGAGGCAGCATTAATAAGAGGGCTGTTGGGACAGGCTGGTAAGGAAAGCTGGCTCTGTGTTTGGCATGGAGCTTGAGTTAATCATTTAACAAATTGAGGATAATTTGCAGAAGCAGTCTTCTGCATGCTCAACATTGAGGAGGTTCTTTGTACCCAGGGCTAACCAGCAACTCAATGTCTCACAAAAGGGTAGGGGAGAAATGGACTTTTCAGCATGAGTCTCTCCCTGCCCCAACCATCACATCACTTTGTCTATCGTCTAGTATCCACTCTCCATTGGCTTGTATAAACTTTTTTCTTTTGAATTTAATATATGTGTCTGTTCTACTTATCTTATCTGCTTTGTATTGGTTTTGTTAAGCAATACTATTATGCTCTCTTGTTTTTTCCATAGTCATATTTAATAACATGCACAGCTTTGCACTAGGGCTGTGCGATATTGAAGAAAAGTTGGATAATTCATTAAATAATGCGATATGCGATACGATAATGCTTAAAGTGTGTAAAATAAACTTAAATTATCTTTAAAATATATTTAAAATGATATATCCTACAAGTGTTTCACATTCTTTTTATGACAAGAAAACATCCTTATAACTTGTGAAAGTCAACATCAGTGTTTTACTGTAGCATAGGAAGTGTTATTTATACATCAGTGTAAACCACAGGATTTCAGCTTATCCTACATTATTTAATTCAAAATATTGAATCATAAAATGTAAAAATAAAATGTTGCTTAGTTTTCACTGTATGAATTAAATATATCCTGATACTTATCAAAGCTACAAAACTTTTTATTTTGTTCATGACCCCAGTTATTGCAAGCGCGTTATGCATATCGCGATATACAGTATACATTTGCAATATTTCAATAATTTCGATATATTGTGCAGCCCTACTTTGCACTGATTAAATCCCAGCACTGTTAACTTTTGCACTACCACCACTGCAAATCACTACATAGCTGCCCATCATGTATCACAGGGTCAGTCCCTACCAGGCCTTTGTAATCACTTGACATGCTCTTCAATTTTTGTATTTGTCTGAGCTATGTGTGTTGTTTTTGTGGTTGTACAAGCTAATAAATGCCTAAAATGTATCGTGTCATTCATTATTTTAATAATATTATTTTGGTCTTATTACCGTTGAAACATTACAGTATGCTGTAAGACAGAACACTATGATATGGGCCGAGCGGGGCACATGCGAAGCCCATATCCCACTTATAACGCCAGTATCGCTTCAATGTACACATTTAATCAGTGGTTTTGTCACCAGAAACAACACGTTGTTCCGTTTTGAACTTTTTGAGTGTAGTTGAAGCCCATTCACTGCAGACAGCGTCTTTAGTCGAAGTTGTAGTTTTAAAATATATTGGTATATTTCTCATAATTAGAAGTTGGCAGTGTAGAATTTTGGATACACCATGGGGTTTTTTGGGGATGGGGAACACACTGGTGCCATCAGATTTCAAAAATCAAATTGTTAAATAGGTCAAAATAGCTTATTACCATATTTGACAGTGTTTACAATGGGTCAACTTTGGAGACCATATCTACATGACAGCTAAGGTCTAGAGCTTTCTATAACAGCTGGTGTAGCACCTTCTGTGACTAAATGACAAGCCTTCAAACATGTACTGGGTTCAAGGTTCAGAGGTCAATATTTCAAAGCAGGAGTAATGTATCCTCTTCGGACTGACATACATACTGTCGTGGTTGAGAACTTTCCAACAATGTGTTTGCTATAGTCCTACGACAACATTTTCATTTTTACATATCATGGAGACCACTTTGCAGCGATGGCCTCCTTTATTGTCCCCAGAGGGATATTTGCCTCAAGTTCAAATCCTTTCACACATAACACTTGACATATTTGTTTTATCATACAGCAGACATATACTTACAATAAAAAAACAACATACATAAAGTGATATGTAGCCAGACTGAAGCACATCACAGCCACAATGTATTGCTCATCTTTCACAAACAATGACAAGAGCAACCTACACACAACCCTATATGCATCATATCATGAAGCTATTGCACAACATCTGCAGCCTCAAGCAACATTATTTAAAGTTTTAATTGAGGTAGGTTCAAATTATGCCTATAGTTTAGAAATATACTTCGTTTACATTGGGGTACCCTATATCTTCTGCCAGAGGATAAGAGCTCATACTTGGCATGAAGAATAAAGATAGAGTTAGGGTTAGGGTTAGGATAAGTGGGAACTGATTGTATTTCATGAATAATGCAACACTTTTCTGACAAATCAGACCTGAGGCCTTGATCATGAAGACATTGGCTGGATTAAACAGCACAACAGGCCGCATGTGGCCCACCTTGCACGGCCACGCCTTGGATTTCCCACCACTGTCATAGGCCTTAGTAAACCGCCCACCTGAGTCAAGTCATTCCAGGGTGACCAGATCGATGTCCTCAGTATCCTGGCACATTCCCTATTGTCAGGGAAAACTACCTCTGTCCCTGGTTTTATGAGAAGAAAACATAGACCTTTAAAGTATATTGATGGCCAAGCTGGAAATGTTGCTGGCTTTACCAATTCCTCAGGCTCATGTCTCCGGTTTTGATCTCTGAAGTCTGATCACCTTATGTCATGCACATGTTGATTTGTGAAATTTGACACCAATCTGTCTTTGTATGAGGCAAAGGATATGAAACAATTGCTTTTCTGAGTGGCGCTTCAGACGCTGTGTGATTTTAATTCACTTTCATATAGTGGGTAGTCGTGGCCTAATGGGGAGGGAGTTGGGCTTGTAATCAGAAGGTTGCGGGTTCGATTCCCACGCCGGCAGGAATTGAAGGTGGGAATTGTGAATAAATGACACTCTCTCCACCTTCGATACCACGACTAAAGAGCCCTTGAGCAAGGCACCTAACCCCCAATTGCTCCCCGGGCGCTGTCGCAATAGCTGCCCACTGCTCCGGCTGTGTGTTCACTGTGTGTGTATGTGTGTGTTCACTACTCACCGCTGTGTGTGTGCACTTGGGATGGGTTAAATGCAGAGCACCAATTTCGAGTATGGGTCACCATACTTGACAACACGTCACGACTTTCACTTTCACTTTCATATGTTTCATCATATAGTTCTTTCAGAATCATGAGCTTTATTCGCCAAGTGTGCGCAAACACACAATGTATTTGTTGTGGGGTTTTTTACAGGAGCTCTTGGTACATACATACATACATATATGACATGAGAACAGGCATTTCAATGAGACTAAGGAAAAAACATGAATAAAAAAACAATAATAATGATATTGGGTATACATCTGAACAGAGACTTATGTACAGATTTGTTCATTGTGTACTGTGGTGCAGCTGTATAAATGAAATTTCTATATGTATTTACAAAAAAACAAAGCAAACAACAACAAAAAACTCTGATCACTGCTTCTCTCGGATACTGAGAATGAATTATTAACAGGTGTTAATTGCTGCGTTAGCTGTTTAAGCTAGAGATGGCATAGGGGAAAAAACCCCCATGTGCTTAGATGTTCTAGTGCGCATCTGAAGCGTCGGCCTGACGGCAGAAGTGCAAACAGTTTGTGGCCGGGGTGAGAAGGGTCTGTGATGATGTTATCTGCCCGTTTCTTCACTCCTGACCTGAAAAATCATTACATGTACCATTGTTGAAAATGTATAAATGTGCCTCTTCTCTTCATTGGGAATGTTTGAAAATGTCTTAAGAACTCTCATAAGTGTTCTGAACAGACAACCATAACAACAAAAATAAACAGTGTTGTGTGCTAAGCGGTCATAGGTCAAAAAGGATGCAGCCTTTCAGTAACACATCCTGACGCAGGAGGCATCTGTCACCAGGGATAGGAGCCTATTTACTTTGCTTCAAAATTACCACAAACAAATACTGACTAAAATGTTCATGATCAGTTGGTATGATGCCAATGTAGTACTTGTTCTGGTTGCTTGGCTTTTGGCTTGCTTAGTTGGGGGCATTTCATATTCAACAATATTATTGATCTGCCTTAAGGTGGACGAGGATGCAATTTTCTTCTACAAACAAACTTTGTTGTATTATTTTCATGTTATCACTGTGAAGGTGCTTTGTATAATTGTATAATCTGGCCTATGGTCTAAGTGGTGTCCACAGAATAATATAGGTTTCATAGACAATTGGAAAAGTTTTTGGGGCAGACCTGACCTGTTGAAAAGAGATGGTATTCATCCCTCCTGGGGTGGTGCCGCTCTTCTCTCTAGTAATATGGCACATAGTCTTAGAGCTCAACCTTGACTAACTGGGGCCCAGGTCAGGAAGCAGAAAGACTGGCTAAACCGACCGTCTGCTAGCTGTCTCACGTCACAGAATTCAGATAAATCCCAACACATAGAGACTCGTTCACCTAGATATCATCAGATAGAGACTGTGTCTGTACCCCGAACTAATAAATACAGAAAACTTCCAAACCCATTTACGGGTGATAATTTAATTGATGTTCAACAAGTAGTAAACAGAGATTATAAAGATTCGATCCCTTTCTTCAAAAGCACTTATTGTAAATGATATTATCACAGAAAATAACCTAGATGTGCTGTGTTTGACAGAAACCCGGCTAAAACCAGACAATTACATTACTTTAAATGAGTCTAGCCCTCAAGGTTACTATTATCGACACAAACCTCGTCAGAAAGGTAAAGGGGGAGGTGTTGCTGTAATCTATAGTAATATCTTCAGTATTACTCAAAAGTCTTTCAAATATATCTCTTTTGAAGTGATGGTGCTCTATGTAAGTTTATATAATGTTAGTGACAACTCTCATTTGAAATTTGTGTTGGCTACTGTATACAGGCCACCAGGGTACCATACAGATTTTATCAAAGAATTTGCTGATTTTCTATCAGAGTTAGTACTGGCTGTGGATAAAGTCCTTATTGTTGGTGATTTTAATATACATGTAGATAATGAAAAAGACGCTTTGGGATTGGCATTAACAGATATTCTAAGCTCTATTGGAGTTAGACAACACGTGTCAGGACCAACTCATTGTCGTAATCATACTCTAGATCTAATATTGTCACATGGAATCAATATTGATGCCGTTGAAATTCTGCAGCAGAGCGATGACGTCTCAGATCATTATCTAGTCTCATGCGTGCTACATTTATCCAAGGCTGGAAAACCACCTGTCTGCCATAAATATGTTAGAACCATCACTTCTACCTCTAAAAATTGCTTTATAAATAATCTTCCTGATCAGTTTCATCAACTTAGCAAACCAGACAGCTTAGAAGAACTCGATGTTGCAACAGAAACTATTGACGCTCTCTTTTCGAACACTCTAGACTCTGTCGCTCCTCTGCGCTTAAAAAAGATTAAGGATATTAGTCCAACGCCATGGTATAACGAGCACACTCGGGCCCTTAAGAGAGCAGCCAGAAAACTGGAGCGCAGCTGGAAGAATTCAAAACTAGAAGTTTTTCGGATTGCATGGAGAGAGAAAATGATGGAGTACAGAAAGGCTGTAAAAACCGCTAGATCTGCTTATTTTTCAAATCTTTTAGAAGAAAATAAACACAACCCTAAGTATTTATTTAATACAGTGGCTAAATTAACAAGAAATACAGCCTCAACTTCTGATGTTTCCAAACAGCACAGCAGTAATGACTTTATGAACTTCTTTACCTGCAAGATTGACAACATTAGAGAGAAAATTATAGCCATGCAACTGTCTACAACAGTATCACATCAGACAGTGGGTTGTTGTATCCCTGAGGAAAAATTCCATTCATTCGCTGCTATAGGAAAGGAAGAATTGTCTAAACTTGTTAAATCATCAAAATCTACAACATGTATGTTAGACCCTATACCGACTAAGCTATTGAAAGAGATGCTTCCAGAGGTCATAGATCCTCTTCTTAAGATCATTAATTCATCTTTATCACTAGGTTACGTACCAAAAAAATTTAAGCAGGCTATTATCAAACCTCTTATTAAAAAACCACAACTTGATCCTGGTGAATTAGTCAATTACAGACCGATTTCCAATCTACCTTTTCTGTCAAAAATACTAGAAAAGGCAGTATCATCTCAGCTTAGTTCCTACTTGGAAAGAAATGGTATTTGTGAGGATTTCCAGTCAGGATTTAGACCGTACCATAGTACTGAGACTGCTCTCATTAGAGTTACAAATGATTTGCTCTTATCATTAGATCATGGTTGTATCTCTCGATTAGTGTTACTAGACCTCAGTGCTGCTTTTGACACAATCGACCACAATATTCTTTTGAATAGACTAGAAAATTATGCTGGAATTAGTGGAATTGCATTGGCATGGTTCAAATCATACTTATCTGACCGTTATCAGTTTGTAGTAGTAAACGAAGAGATGTCATTTCGATCACAAGTTAAATATGGAGTACCACAAGGCTCAGTTCTCGGACCGTTGCTTTTCACTCTGTACATGCTACCCTTGGGAGATGTCATTAGGAAGCATGGCATTAGCTTTCACTGTTACGCTGATGATACTCAGCTCTATATTTCCTCGCACCCTGACGAAACCTACCAATTCTCAAAATTAACAGAATGCGTAGCTGATATAAAAAAATTGGATGACTAGTAATTTCCTACTACTAAATTCAGAAAAAACAGAGATTCTAATTATTGGACCAAAAACTTCAGCACATAAAAACCTAGAATACTGTCTAACACTTGATGGCTGCTCTGTTAAGTCGTCTTCGTCAGTTAGGAACCTGGGTGTGCTCTTTGATACCAATCTTTCATTTGAAAGCCACATTTCTAGCATATGTAAAACCGCATTCTTCCATCTTAAAAATATATCTAAATTGCGACATGTGCTCTCAATGACAAATGCGGAACAGCCAGTTCATGCGTTTATGACCTCGAGACTAGATTACTGTAACGCTGTATTGGGTGGTTGCCCTGCTCGCGTGATGAACAAATTACAGCTGGTCCAAAACGTAGCAGCTAGAGTCCTTACTAGAACCAGGAAATATGAACATATTAGCCCGGTTCTGTCAAAACTGCACTGGCTCCCTATTAAACATCGTATAGATTTTAAAATCTTGCTAATTACTTACAAAGCACTAAATGGCTTAGCTCCCCAGTACCTGAGTAAGCTCTTAATGCATTATAGTCCTTATTACGATCTCAGAATTCTGGCCAGTTGTTAATACCTAGAATATCAAAATCAACCGCAGGCGGTAGATCCTTTTCCTATTTGGCATCTAAACTCTGGAACGATCTTCCTAGCATTGTTCGGGAAGCAGACACACTCTGTCAGTTTAAATCTAGACTAAAAACGCATCTATTTAACCTGGCATACACATGACGCACTATAAACTTTTGTCTTCATATCCGTTAAAGGATTGTTAAGCTGCATAGATCAGGTCAGCCGGAACCGGGAACACTTCCTATAACACCAGATGTACTCGGTACGTCAGAAGAAGAATGGCGTCTACGCTAATTTTTTGTCTCTCTGCTTATTCCGAGGTTTACCAATTAACGTGATTGGCTGGATCTGGCCGTGTCCGGGTCAGACGGGGAACCTGTGCCTGTGTGCGGCAGCAATGTGGCCCTGTGGTGCAATGAAGAGAAAACACATGTGCATTGCATTGCACAGAACGGAGTAATTGACACTTAGTCGTTTTTCTGAGCATGCACCATTTTTGAGAAAAACGACTGAGTGTGTCAGCATTATTCATTCTGCTGTGCATGGAGTTAACCTAAATGCTATTTTCAAGAGATAATGCAAAATTTTATTGATGCACTTTATTTTGTTGTGCAATGAAGTGAAAACACATGTGCTGTTGCATTGCAAAGAGAAATTTCTTTTCAGAAAAACGACTAAGTGTATCAGCATTAATTCATTCTGCTGTGCATGGAATTAACGTATATGCTATATTGAAGCGAAAATGCAAAATTGCATTGATGCACTTTATTTCGTTGTGCAATGAAGAGAAAACACATGTGCTGTTGCATTGCACAGAACGGAGTAATTTTGACACTTAGTCGTTTTTCTGAGCGTGCACCATTTTTGAGAAAAAAGAATAAGTGTATCAGCATTATTCATTCTGCTGTGCATGGAGTTAACATATACGCTATTTTGAAGAGATAATGCAAAATTGCATTGATGCACTTTATTTCGTTGTGCAATGAAGAGAAAACACATTTGTGCTGTTGCATTGCACAGAGAAATTTTTTTTCAGAAAAACGACTAATTGTATCAGCATTAATTCATTCTGTTGTGCATGGAATTGACATGTATGCTATTTTGAAGAGATAATGCAAAATTGCATTGATGCACTTTATTTCGTTGTGCAATGAAGAGAAAACACATGTGCTGTTGCATTGCACAGAACGGAGTAATTTTGACACTTAGTCGTTTTTCTGAGCGTGCACCATTTTTGAGAAAAATGACTAAGTGTATCAGCATTATTCATTCTGCTGTGCATGGAGTTAACCTAAATGCTATTTTGAAGAGATAATGCAAAATTGCATTGATGCACTTTATTTCGTTGTGCAATGAAGAGAAAACACATGTGCTGTTGCATTGCACAGAACGGAGTAATTTTGACACTTAGTCGTTTTTCTGAGCGTGCACCATTTTTGAGAAAAATGACTAAGTGTATCAGCATTATTCATTCTGCTGTGCATGGAGTTAACCTAAATGCTATTTTGAAGAGATAATGCAAAATTGCATTGATGCACTTTATTTCGTTGTGCAATGAAGAGAAAACACATGTGCTGTTGCATTGCACAGAGCAAAATATAAGATATGAACTTGTTGCTTTGCATAGCATATAACAAATAACTCATTCCATTTAAAACTTACAACTTTCCTCTGTGACTTAATTTGATGTTAATTCCGCCATAAACTAGTCAATTGACTGCATGGTTCATTTGGACCGCATTCACATGAGGGGAACATCCTCATAACTTCAAGCCGCCTACCTCGCACTCTCTCCGGCTTGAGCAGAAAAACACACCGCATGGTTGAAACGGAGTCATATTGACACTTAGTCGTTTTTCTGAGCGTGCACCATTTTTGAGAAAAAAGAATAAGTGTATCAGCATTATTCATTCTGCTGTGCATGGAGTTAACATATTACGCTATTTTGAAGAGATAATGCAAAATTGCATTGATGCACTTTATTTGGTTGTGCAATGAAGAGAAAACACATGTGCTGTTGCATTACACAGAGCAAAATATAAGATATGAACTTGTTGCTTTGCATAGCATATAACAAATAATTCATTACATTTAAAACTTACAACTTTCCTCTTGACTTAGTTTGATGTTACTTCTGCCATAAAGCAGTCAATTGACTGCATGGTTCATTTGGAGCGCATTCACATGAGGGGAACATCATCATAACTTCAAGCCGCCTACCTCGCACTCTCTCCGGCTTGAGCAGAAAAAACACACCGCATGGTTGAAACGGAGTCATATTGACACTTAGTCGTTTTTCTGAGCGTGCACCATTTTTCAGAAAAACGGCTAAGTTTACCAGCATTAATTCATTCTGCTGTGCATGGAATTAACATATATGCTATTTTGAAGAGATAATGCAAAATTGCATTGATGCACTTTATTTCGTTGTGCAATGAAGTGAAAACACATGTGCTGTTGCATTGCAAAGAGAAATTTCTTTTCAGAAAAACGACTAAGTGTATCAGCATTAATTCATTCTGCTGTGCATGGAATTAACATATATGCTATTTTCAAGCGATAATGCAAAATTGCATTGATGCACTTTATTTCGTTGTGCAATGAAGAGAAAACATATGTGCTGTTGCATTGCACAGAACGGAGTAATTTTGACACTTAGTCGTTTTTCTGAGCGTGCACCATTTTTGAGAAAAAAGAATAAGTGTATCAGCATTATTCATTCTGCTGTGCATGGAATTAACATATATGCTATTTTGAAGAGATAATGCAAAATTGCATTGATGCACTTTATTTCGTTGTGCAATGAAGAGAAAACACGTTCTTGCATTGCACAGAGCAAAATATAAGATATTAACTTGTTGCTTTACATAGCATATAAGAACTAAATCATTCCGTTATAAAACTTAGAACTTTCCTCTTTGACTTAATTTGATGTTACGTCTGCCAGACGTAAATTCAGAATTAAATTCACTTTTGTTATATTTTATGATTTGTCTGTCTATCATTGACTACACTGAATAATTGTGTCTTGACTTTGTGCTGTATTTGATGGGAAAATTGAGATAGTGGAAAGTTGCATGTAGTGACAGTTAACTCACCTATATTTATATAGCGCTTTTTACAATACAGATTATAGTCAAGTCAAGTCAAGTCATCTTTATTTATATAGCGCTTTTTACAATGCAAATTGTGGCAAAGTAGCTTTACATTAATAAGAAAATGGTGTCATTGTGCAGCTCATTCTATATATTATTGATTCATTCCGTTGCAAATATCAGTAGTTATTAGTCTACTTAATTTAGGTATATCAGCACTGCAGAAAACAGTGACGTAATCGTCCGGCCCAGCTCAGTCTGTATACAACGGCGCCAATGCAGGCATATCAAAAACACTGCTGAACATCAAGCAAGTGTTCCCAACTTAAGCAAGCCAAAGGCAACAGCGGCAAGGAACCAAAACTCCAACAAATGGAGAAAAAAACCTCGGGAGAAACCAGGCTTAGTCAGGGGGCCAGTTCTCCTCTGGCCAACAGTGAACACTTGTCCGATACTCAGGCAGAGTTACAGGTCATTAAACCGATTTGGAATCGCAACAGTCAAAATATTTAATCTAGTTTAAGATCTTTTTGATCACGCCGGTATGGGACGGTTTGTTGGGATATGTGCCACTGGCTGATGAGTCGGTAAGGTCTTAACAAAGGATGAGCTAGTTAACACAGTCTCCGCCGACACCACAGGGCCACATTGCTGCCGCACACAGGCACAGGTTCCCCGTCCGACCCGGACACGGCCCAGATCCAGCCAATCACGTTAATTGGTAAACCTCGGGATAAGCAGAGAGACAAAAAATTAGCGTAGACGCCATTCTTCTTCTGACGTACCGAGTACATCTGGTGTTATAGGAAGTGTTCCCGGTTCCGGCTACCCTGATCTATGCAGCCTAACAATCCTTTAACGGATATGAAGACAAAAGTTTATAGTGCGTCATGTGTATGCCAGGTTAAATAGATGCGTTTTTAGTCTAGATTTAAACTGACAGAGTATGTCTGCTTCCCGAACAATGCTAGGAAGATCGTTCCAGAGTTTAGGTGCCAAATAGGAAAAGGATCTACCGCCTGCGGTTGATTTTGATATTCTAGGTATTAACAACTGGCCAGAATTCTGAGATCGTAATAGACGCGAAGGACTATAATGCATTAAGAGCTTACTCAGGTACTGGGGAGCTAAGCCATTTAGTGCTTTGTAAGTAATTAGCAAGATTTTAAAATCTATACGATGTTTAAAAGGGAGCCAGTGCAGTTTTGACAGAACCGGGCTAATATGTTCATATTTCCTGGTTCTAGTAAGGACTCTAGCTGCTGCGTTTTGGACCAGCTGTAATATGTTTATCACGCGAGCAGGGCAACCACCCAATAGAGCTTTACAGTAATCTAGTATCGAGGTCATAAACGCATGAACTAGCTGTTCCGCATTTGTCATTGAGAGCATATGTCGCAATTTAGATATATTTTTAAGATGGAAGAATGCGGTTTTACATATGCTAGAAATGTGGCTTTCAAATGAAAGATTGGTATCAAAGAGCACACCCAGGTTCCTAACTGACGAAGACGACTTAACAGAGCAGCCATCAAGTGTTAGACAGTATTCTAGGTTTTTATGTGCTGAAGTTTTTGGTCCAATAATTAGAATCTCTGTTTTTTCAGAATTTAGTAGTAGGAAATTACTAGTCATCCAATTTTTTATATCAGCTACGCATTCTGTTAATTTTGAGAATTGGTAGGTTTCGTCAGGGCGCGAGGAAATATAGAGCTGAGTATCATCAGCGTAACAGTGAAAGCTAATGCCATGCTTCCTAATGACATCTCCCAAGGGTAGCATGTACAGAGTGAAAAGCAACGGTCCGAGAACTGAGCCTTGTGGTACTCCATATTTAACTTGTGATCGAAATGACATCTCTTCGTTTACTACTACAAACTGATAACGGTCAGATAAGTATGATTTGAACCATGCCAATGCAATTCCACTAATTCCAGCATAATTTTCTAGTCTATTCAAAAGAATATTGTGGTCGATTGTGTCAAAAGCAGCACTGAGGTCTAGTAACACTAATAGAGAGATACAACCATGATCTAATGATAAGAGCAAATCATTTGTAACTCTAATGAGAGCAGTCTCAGTACTATGGTACGGTCTAAATCCTGACTGGAAATCCTCACAAATACCATTTCTTTCCAAGTAGGAACTAAGCTGAGATGATACTGCCTTTTCTAGTATTTTTGACAGAAAAGGTAGATTGGAAATCGGTCTGTAATTGACTAATTCACCAGGATCAAGTTGTGGTTTTTTAATAAGAGGTTTGATAATAGCCTGCTTACATTTTTTTGGTACGTAACCTAGTGATAAAGATGAATTAATGATCTTAAGAATCTATAGACCTCTGGAAGCATCTCTTTCAATAGCTTAGTCGGTATAGGGTCTAACATACATGTTGTAGATTTTGATGATTTAACAAGTTTAGACAATTCTTCCTTTCCTATAGCAGCGAATGAATGGAATTTTTCCTCAGGGATACAACAACCCACTGTCTGATGTGATACTGTAGTAGACAGTTGCATGGCTATAATTTTCTCTCTAATGTTGTCAATCTTGCAGGTAAAGAAGTTCATAAAGTCATTACTGCTGTGCTGTTTGGAAACATCAGAAGTTGAGGCTGTATTTCTTGTTAATTTAGCCACTGTATTAAATAAATACTTAGGGTTGTGTTTATTTTCTTCTAAAAGATTTGAAAAATAAGCAGATCTAGTGGTTTTTACAGCCTTTCTGTACTCCATCATTTTCTCTCTCCATGCAATCCGAAAAACTTCTAGTTTTGAATTCTTCCAGCTGCGCTCCAGTTTTTCTGGCTGCTCTCTTAAGGGCCCGAGTGTGCTCGTTATACCATGGCGTTGGACTAATATCCTTAATCTTTTTTAAGCGCAGAGGAGCGACAGAGTCTAGAGTGTTCGAAAAGAGAGCGTCAATAGTTTCTGTTGCAACATCGAGTTCTTCTAAGCTGTCTGGTTTGCTAAGTTGATGAAACTGATCAGGAAGATTATTTATAAAGCAATTTTTAGTGGTAGAAGTGATGGTTCTAACATATTTATGGCAGACAGGTGGTTTTCCAGCCTTGGATAAATGTAGCACGCATGAGACTAGATAATGATCTGAGACGTCATCGCTCTGCTGCAGAATTTCAACGGCATCAATATTGATTCCATGTGACAATATTAGATCTAGAGTATGATTACGACAATGAGTTGGTCCTGACACGTGTTGTCTAACTCCAATAGAGCTTAGAATATCTGTTAATGCCAATCCCAAAGCGTCTTTTTCATTATCTACATGTATATTAAAATCACCAACAATAAGGACTTTATCCACAGCCAGGACTAACTCCGATAGAAAATCAGCAAATTCTTTGATAAAATCTGTATGGTACCCTGGTGGCCTGTATACAGTAGCCAACACAAATTTCAAATGAGAGTTGTCACTAACATTATATAAACTTACATAGAGCACCATCACTTCAAAAGAGATATATTTGAAAGACTTTTGAGTAATACTGAAGATATTACTATAGATTACAGCAACACCTCCCCCTTTACCTTTCTGACGAGGTTTGTGTCGATAATAGTAACCTTGAGGGCTAGACTCATTTAAAGTAATGTAATTGTCTGCTTTTAGCCAGGTTTCTGTCAAACACAGCACATCTAGGTTATTTTCTGTGATAATATCATTTACAATAAGTGCTTTTGAAGAAAGGGATCGAATATTCAGCAACCCAAGCTTTATCATTTTGTTATCTTTATAATCTCTGTTTACTACTTGTTGAACATCAATTAAATTATCACCCGTAAATGGGTTTGGAAGTTTTCTGTATTTATTAGTTTGGGGTACAGACACAGTCTCTATCTGATGATATCTAGGTGAACGAGTCTCTATGTGTTGGGATTTATCTGAATTCTGTGACGTGAGACAGCTAGCAGACGGTCGGTTTAGCCAGTCTGTCTGCTTCCTGACCTGGGCCCCAGTTAGTCAAGGTTGGGCTCTAAGACTATGTGCCATATTACTAGAGAGAAGAGCGGCACCACCCCAGGAGGGATGAATACCATCTCTTTTCAACAGGTCAGGTCTGCCCCAAAAACTTTTCCAATTGTCTATGAAACCTATATTATTCTGTGGACACCACTTAGACCATAGGCCAGATTATACAATTATACAAAGCAGCTTCACAGTGATAACATGAAAATAATACAACAAAGTTTGTTTGTAGAAGAAAATTGCATCCTCGTCCACCTTAAGGCAGATCAATAATATTGTTGAATATGAAATGCCCCCAACTAAGCAAGCCAAAAGCCAAGCAACCAGAACAAGTACTACATTGGCATCATACCAACTGATCATGAACATTTTAGTCAGTATTTGTTTGTGGTAATTTTGAAGCAAAGTAAATAGGCTCCTATCCCTGGTGACAGATGCCTCCTGCGTCAGGATGTATTACTGAAAGGCTGCATCCTTTTTGACCTATGACCGCTTAGCACACAACACTGTTTATTTTTGTTGTTATGGTTGTCTGTTCAGAACACTTATGAGAGTTCTTAAGACATTTTCAAACATTCCCAATGAAGAGAAGAGGCACATTTATACATTTTCAACAATGGTACATGTAATGATTTTTCAGGTCAGGAGTGAAGAAACGGGCAGATAACATCATCACAGACCCTTCTCACCCCGGCCACAAACTGTTGGCACTTCTGCCGTCAGGCCGACGCTTCAGATGCGCACTAGAACATCTAAGCACATAAACAGTTTTTTCCCCCATGCCATCTCTAGCTTAAACAGCTAACGCAGCAATTAACACCTGTTAATAATTCATTCTCAGTATCCGAGAGAAGCAGTGATCAGTGTTTTTTGTTGTTGTTTGCTTTGTTTTTTTGTAAATACATATAGAAATTTCATTTATACAGCTGCACCACAGTACACAATGAACAAATCTGTACATAAGTCTCTGTTCAGATGTATACCCAATATCATTATTATTGTTTTTTTATTCATGTTTTTTCCTTAGTCTCATTGAAATGCCTGTTCTCATGTCATATATGTATGTATGTATGTACCAAGAGCTTCTGTAAAAAAACCCACAACAAATACATTGTGTGTTTGCGCACACTTGGCGAATAAAGCTCATGATTCCGAAAGAACTATATGATGAAACATATGAAAGTGAATTAAAATCACACAGCGTCTGAAGCGCCACTCAGAAAAGCAATTGTTTCATATCCTTTGCCTCATACAAAGACAGATTGGTGTCAAATTTCACAAATCAACATGTGCATGACATAAGGTGATCAGACTTCAGAGATCAAAACCGGAGACATGAGCCTGAGGAATTGGTAAAGCCAGCAACATTTCCAGCTTGGCCATCAATATACTTTAAAGGTCTATGTTTTCTTCTCATAAAACCAGGGACAGAGGTAGTTTTCCCTGACAATAGGGAATGTGCCAGGATACTGAGGACATCGATCTGGTCACCCTGGAATGACTTGACTCAGGTGGGCGGTTTACTGAGGCCTATGACAGTGGTGGGAAATCCAAGGCGTGGCCGTGCAAGGTGGGCCACATGCGGCCTGTTGTGCTGTTTAATCCGGCCAATGTCTTCATGATCAAGGCCTCAGGTCTGATTTGTCAGGAAAGTGTTGCATTATTCATGAAATACAATCAGTTCCCACTTATCCTAACCCTAACCCTAACTCTATCTTTATTCTTCATGCCAAGTATGAGCTCTTATCCTCTGGCAGAAGATATAGGGTACCCCAATGTAAACGAAGTATATTTCTAAACTATAGGCATAATTTGAACCTACCTCAATTAAAACTTTAAATAATGTTGCTTGAGGCTGCAGAGGTTGTGCAATAGCTTCATGATATGATGCATATAGGGTTGTGTGTAGGTTGCTCTTGTCATTGTTTGTGAAAGATGAGCAATACATTGTGGCTGTGATGTGCTTCAGTCTGGCTACATATCACTTTATGTATGTTGTTTTTTTATTGTAAGTATATGTCTGCTGTATGATAAAACAAATATGTCAAGTGTTATGTGTGAAAGGATTTGAACTTGAGGCAAATATCCCTCTGGGGACAATAAAGGAGGCCATCGCTGCAAAGTGGTCTCCATGATATGTAAAAATGAAAATGTTGTCGTAGGACTATAGCAAACACATTGTTGGGAAGTTCTCAACCACGACAGTATGTATGTCAGTCCGAAGAGGATACATTACTTCTGCTTTGAAATATTGACCTCTGAACCTTGAACCCAGTACATGTTTGAAGGCTTGTCATTTAGTCACAGAAGGTGCTACACCAGCTGTTATAGAAAGCTCTGGACCTTAGCTGTCATGTAGATATGGTCTCCAAAGTTGACCCATTGTAAACACTGTCAAATATGGTAATAAGCTATTTTGACCTATTTAACAATTTGATTTTTGAAATCTGATGGCACCAGTGTGTTCCCCATCCCCAAAAAACCCCATGGTGTATCCAAAATTCTACACTGCCAACTTCTAATTATGAGAAATATACCAATATATTTTAAAACTACAACTTCGACTAAAGACGCTGTCTGCAGTGAATGGGCTTCAACTACACTCAAAAAGTTCAAAACGGAACAACGTGTTGTTTCTGGTGACAAAACCACTGATTAAATGTGTACATTGAAGCGATACTGGCGTTATAAGTGGGATATGGGCTTCGCATGTGCCCCGCTCGGCCCATATCATAGTGTTCTGTCTTACAGCATACTGTAATGTTTCAACGGTAATAAGACCAAAATAATATTATTAAAATAATGAATGACACGATACATTTTAGGCATTTATTAGCTTGTACAACCACAAAAAACAACACACATAGCTCAGACAAATACAAAAATTGAAGAGCATGTCAAGTGATTACAAAGGCCTGGTAGGGACTGACCCTGTGATACATGATGGGCAGCTATGTAGTGATTTGCAGTGGTGGTAGTGCAAAAGTTAACAGTGCTGGGATTTAATCAGTGCAAAGTAGGGCTGCACAATATATCAAAATTATTGAAATATTGCAAATGTATACTGTATATCGCGATATGCATAACGCGCTTGCAATAACTGGGGTCATGAACAAAATAAAAAGTTTTGTAGCTTTGATAAGTATCAGGATATATTTAATTCATACAGTGAAAACTAAGCAACATTTTATTTTTACATTTTATGATTCAATATTTTGAATTAAATAATGTAGGATAACCTGAAATCCTGTGGTTTACACTGATGTATAAATAACACTTCCTATGCTACAGTAAAACACTGATGTTGACTTTCACAAGTTATAAGGATGTTTTCTTGTCATAAAAAGAATGTGAAACACATGTAGGATATATCATTTTAAATATATTTTAAAGATAATTTAAGTTTATTTTACACACTTTAAGCATTATCGTATCGCATATCGCATTATTTAATGAATTATCGAACTTTTCTTCAATATCGCACAGCCCTAGTGCAAAGCTGTGCATGTTATTAAATATGACTATGGAAAAAACAAGAGAGCATAATAGTATTGCTTAACAAAAACAATACAAAGCAGATAAGATAAGTAGAACAGACACATATATTAAATTCAAAAGAAAAAAGTTTATACAAGCCAATGGAGAGTGGATACTAGACGATAGACAAAGTGATGTGATGGTTGGGGCAGGGAGAGACTCATGCTGAAAAGTCCATTTCTCCCCTACCCTTTTGTGAGACATTGAGTTGCTGGTTAGCCCTGGGTACAAAGAACCTCCTCAATGTTGAGCATGCAGAAGACTGCTTCTGCAAATTATCCTCAATTTGTTAAATGATTAACTCAAGCTCCATGCCAAACACAGAGCCAGCTTTCCTTACCAGCCTGTCCCAACAGCCCTCTTCTTAATGCTGCCTCCCCAGCACACAACAGAAAAAAAAGGACTCTGGCCATGAAAATACTGTTTAATCGTGCTCAGAGTCACTACTGGTATGGTATTCCTCAGAATCACTATCAAAGTTAATTTCTGTTTCAGTCAGAACTTGAACATAACAGTTCTTTGCATGCTTTGCCAGGCTGTTGATTGCTTGTTTGTTCTTCATCGTCAAGCTCTGTAGACCTTGGATCCCATCTTGAAGCAGGCCCGACATCTCGCCTTACATGTTAAAACAAATCGAGCCTTTATTAATTAGAAACTTTCAGCAATATTGTAATGTAAGCCAAGTATAACACAAAAACATACTGTACCTGATGTCACATTAGAAAGCTGGGATGACATGTGCTTCAGAGTGTCTGCACGGGTGCAAAGAGACTTCCAATGCTTGTTCATCTCTGCAATAAGAATCCTCTTCTCCTCCTCAAGTCTCCTCACTGCCATCACAATGTCGAACGCCTTCCTCTTCGTCCTTAGATCTACAAAGTCTGTAATATATAGATGAAACAAGTCAGTTGTATTTAAGATTAGTATTTAAAAAATTTCTGGGGTTACAATCGAGGCATGATAGATTTTGTGCCACTATGTGACTATTTCACATAGTCAACAGAATTGTGTACATACCACTAGGGATAGGTACCGAAACCCGGTACTAAACTGGCCCCGGTGCTTAATTATGAAAGACCGTAGTATCGATAAGATCTGATGCTATCGGTTCTGCTTTCAGTGCTGGAGAAAAAAATAAAAATAAATGTACTATGTATTCCTGCTTAATTATGTTATCGTGCACATTTTATCTCACCAAACATTTCTAATTTGCAATAATATTAAGACGTTTGTCTGTGAGATCTGCGAGACTTCTCATGTGCGCCACGGAGGCTGTCTGTCACACACACACACACACACACACGGCGCACACACTTAACAGCACGAAAACTCCCGCTTAATACAAAGAGTGACGATGGCTGATAGAGCAACACGTTCAAAAGTGTGGTTATACTACACTAAAGTTGATGCAGACAACGCTCGTTGTCATAAATGCAGCAAGATTTTTGCATGTAAGGGCGGAAACACGAGCAATCTGCATTTCTTTGTCTGAACGTAATGCACTTTTAAAAGATGCTTTGCCAAAGTTTTCGACTGCCTACCTAGCTCGTCTCTGCTGGTTGCTCTATCTACGTCAGGTATGCTAACATCGTGTTGAATCAACGTTGTTCACATCATTTAAAATACATGTTCAATCTCCCTAATTGGTTTGCTTACCTTAAGTTGAAATACTGTTGATTTCTTTTGGGAGAAATGACATTATGCATTCAACATATTTTCTACTGGTTTTTAAAAGCCCAAATAAAGAAAAATCAGTATGTAAACATTTATTTGGCTAAATGCACAGCACTTCAAGTTAGTCTACAAAATAGCCTACATATAAATATAATATTTAGAAATTATATCCAGAAATTAATTTGTAATGATGAAATGGCACATAATTAACTTAATCATGTGAACATAGGTTCATTATCAAAGGTTAGCATTGGCCAATGGCCACATTTTGCAACCTTTTTATTATTATTTCTTTTTTTTTTTGAAAAAAGCTGCAGCTACTATGAACCAATCAACTCCTCCTAATACCTCTGGTCCAAAACAAGCCCAAAGCCCCTTCACCCTAGCAGCTAGTGGGAGGATGCCTGAGGAGAGGGTGAACAACTGCCACTTAGCCTTGACCAAATTCATAGTGAAAGGCCTACACCCCTTTGCAACAGTGGAGTCCAACGGTTTTAGGTAACAGTCTGTCAGTATACATTACACAGTATATAGTTATATTAATTTTTAGGATATAGATGCATTATAAAAAGGGTTGTATTTCAGCTCCATCATGCCACAATACAATAAACAACAACACAATTTAATAATGATAAAATAACAAATTATAATTGTTTTTACTGTAGGGAAATGTGCAGGTGTTGAAAAGGCCAATGTGATCAGTGAGCTGAAAGATGTGCCAAAGTTGGCCATCACATCAGATGGGTGGACCAGCCTCCGGCAAGATCACTATCTCACAGTTAACAGTGCACTACACAAGCCAGGGCAGTGTAAAACAGAAGGTCCTCCACACCAGGGCAGTGCACAAATCCCAAACTGGCGAAGTAGTGGCCGAGGAGATTGCAGACATCCTGGAAGAGTAAATAGATAGATAGATCTGAGCAAGATTGTAGCTGTGACTGTTGATAATGCTAGCAATATGGAGATTGCTATCAAGAAGCTACAGGTCCTAAAAATAGGATGTTTTGCACATACATTGCACGGCTGCACAGAAAATTTACAAAATTGCATCCATTGATAAATGGGCAGCCCGAATCAGAGCAGTGGTCGTGTGGTTCAAGAGATCCTTCATGTCTAAAACGGTGTTGACAGAAAAGCAACAGCTCCTTGGTAAGTTGAATCTATTATTATAAGTGTTATTTTGAAATTCACACATCTAAACTATATAATTCAATATTCAAGTGTGTGCTAAATAAATGTGTGTTGTTTTTTGTTGTTCTTGCAGGCCTTCCACAACACTCACTCATCCTGGATGTCAAGACCAGGTGGAACTCTCTATATCTAATGATAGAGAGATTTATGGAGCAGTTTCCAGCAATCCAAGCAGCAGCCTTGGACCCACGGCTGCGAAAAGCATTGTCCAAGGACAATCTGGACCGTCTGAAAGAAGAGGACTTCCATAAGGCTGAGGAGTTTGTCCAGATCATGAGAATCCTCTATACATCCACATTGTGTGTGTCATGTGAAAAGAATACCACCTGTGGACAGATCTTACTCTTCCTTCAAAAACTGGAAGAACATCTTATTCTGAAGGATGAGGATACAATGTTTGTGCCATCAATCAAAGAGAAGGTGTGGGAGAACCTCTCCCAGCGATATCAGAATGATGACATTCAAGCCTTCCTGCATGAGGCCACAGCAATGAACCCCAGATTCAAAGGGAGGTTAGTCAGTGATGCAACTTGGGACAGACTGAGGATGAAAGCTATTGACACTGTGACAGGACTAACAACAGAGCTGGAACAGACAGATACAGAGCACCAGCAAAAGGATGAGTCATCTGAAGGAGAAGGTGAGGAAATGGAGGAGACAATACCTCCATTTCAGAAAAAAAGCAGTGCCTTGGAGGAGCTGTTCTCAGAGGAGGACAGGAAATTGAGGTTGACCATCCAACAGGATACCTCGGCCCTCACCCTTAGCGAACGTGTTGGCCAAAAGGTTGAGGTCTACAAAAGCCTGCCTACCATTCCTATGGCTGAAGATCCTGTGTTGTGGTGGTGGGAGAAGAGAGCTGTTCTGCCCCTCCTCACAAATGTTGCAACAGGCTACCTCTGTGCTCAAGCCTCCTCCACCCCAAGTGAAAGGGTGTTTTCAACTGCAGGGAACACATTAAGCCAGGAAAGGTCCCGGCTTTTGCCAGAAAAGGCAAATATGTTAATCTTTCTTCAGAAGAATGGCTAAAGAGTCCTTTTGTAGCCTACCTACATGCCCCACCCGTGTTGCTTCGTACCACTGTATGTTCTTTTACAGAAAAATATAGTTTATTTAATTTGTTTTACATTCATTTGTTTTTTATATAATAGTTATTTCTTCAAACATGGCTGTTTCACTATAAATAATTGTTTTATTAATTTTACATTAAAAAAATAAAGCAATGTTAATTCTGTTCTCAATTTGTTCTTAAAAAAAAACACACACACACAACACAAAGTACCGATAAGAATACCGTTAAAGTACCGGACCGTTAAGCAGTATCGGTAAGAGTAGTAATACCGTTAAAACCTTAACGATACCCATCCCTACATACCACCGTGTGTAAGCTGCCATGGCCAAACAATCTCGTCAGATAGAATGGTGTCTAAGGTCAGATGTTCTGCATTAGGAACCAAGGTGTTATACTTTTCCACTACAGAAAGTAATTTTTTTTTCCTCCCTGATCTTTCGGCGGATCCGGGCACGTCCTTTGCATCTGTCATTATCTTTATAAAGACGCTGGGACCTCCTCTTAACATTTGCCACCAGCTCCTCAATTCGCCTGGCTACAGCGGCAAGATCAGCAGCGTTTGGGGATGTGGTTACTGAGAGGAAGAAATGAAGAGATAAGAAATATACTTGATTCCATGAAAAAACATTATTTCTGGAGTATGAGTAAAATAAAGCCTAACCAATATTTTCATATTTCTCTGTAACTGAGGCTACACTTGTAGGTAAGGTTGAGTATTGTTAGGTTGGTTAGGTTCTATATTGTCCCCATGGGGATAATCTTTTCCACACGTCATCAGCAATCAGAGTATGTGCTCTTAGACTACGATTACAATGACTACTTTGGAATTGAGGCCAAGCTTAGTCAGAAGTGATGCATCAAGCAGCATATCAAACAGTATAAGACAGTATATTCTACCTTCTGCCCACTCATTGATATCAATGATCCAGCTCTCCAATTGATTGTCTGTGATGTCCATTTCCATTTTCATGGCCTCCAGGTTATGCAACTGGCATTGCAGGGCTACTGTGGCCTTCAAACACAAATGACAATGAGAGAAATGCCTACATCTTTGACTATTGTTGATAAGGATTGTCAAGTACCTTCACTATTAGAAAACCACATACAACACTGATTAAATATGCAGTATATTCGTATATACGTGGACAATCAATATACCGGTGTATATGGTACGAAAATTTAATATTTTATATTAAGACTCTGAAAAATACAATTGACACTACACATGAAACCATCCGTATATTCTATTGTATTCAAGAATATCTGGGCAAGTCTTTCCTATATTTTTGAGATATATGCCACTTTATTTTACAATATCGCTATGAATGTTGCATAAGGGAAAACTGGTGTCTTTACCTTTCAGATATCGGCGGGCAAGGGTGGAAGCCAAGTTGTCAAACTTTGGTTGGTTCCAGCGCATGGCCATGACCGTCAGCATGTCTATGCGTGCTGCAAAAATAAAAAATATGAGATTATAACCCTTCTTTCCAGTAGCAGTAGGAGAAGAAACTGAGTGTGCAGACTTGTTAGGTACCACAAACTTTTGCAAGATAATAACTTACAGTATAGTACTATGGTACTAATCTGCTGTCTTGTGCCATTTGATAACTGTCCCATGTAGGGCTTGGTATCGTTAAAAGTAATTTGATACCGATACCTTGACTTCGATACCGGTTCCTGAACGATACTTTTCCAATACCAATTTTATGAAAAAAATATTTATAAATCCGTTTTAACAACATTACATTAAAAAATTAATTGGTTACATTTTTCAGTTTGATGACTTTTTTTACACTTAAAATCACGGCTGACACAGTTTTAATTTTCTGAGTTTTAATGACAAATACCTGACAACATCTCATCTGACAGAGGACTGTGCCGTGCTGACTGCGTTATTCACTTATTTTGAAATCAACACTGAAGCTAAAAAGTGGAATGGAGTTTAATTTATTAAGGCATTCCTCAAGTCGAATGGACAATTTGACTGACGGCGCTCTGAAAAGTGAACAGACATTATGCGCTGAATTAGAGACAGTAAAATTGAAAGTGGGTGGGTCCTGTCCCACCCATATACAATGGGTACATGGTACCATATTTTCCATCTATGTGGGTTATGACGCTTACACACACACACCGCGTCTTTTTGAGCAACCGCGTAAACTAGTGTTTTTCCGCCACAGCTAATAATGCCGCATGCACTGACGGTTACGAGATTAACCCCTTAGTTATCTAAATTTGGTACCGAAAAACAAGACGAGTTTCGATACTCGATAGTATTGAGGCAATTCGGTCGGTACCTAAAAAGTATCGAACTCAATAACCAGCCCTAGTCCCATGAAAGGGTTAGTAGTTAAATAGCACAGGATAGTGAAATAGTAGCATGAAACAATGGCGCAGGACAGTAGGCAAATGGCAAAGAGCACTATGGCAGGACAGTAGGTGAATAGTACTCTGACGTGTATTTTTTTTTTTAATCACACTGCCCCTCCTTATTATCCTCCCTTCAAATAAAATAGGATGATGGTATTATAATCGATCCATCCATTTGTGTTGAATATTCTGAGCTTTATATTTTCAGAGTCAGCATATATGCATGAGCTCAAAGTGGCTCACCATTGTCATCAGGATCAAAATGTACTGGTTACCTTACCTGCTTTTGACATGTGCTTTGTGGTAACAGCAATCCTTGAGAGGAAGGCATTGCACTGCTCCACCTCTTCCCCAAGAGTCGAACCAGCCCCCTCCTGATACGCTCCACTCCATTTTACCTTTAAAAAATAAAACAAAAAACAAAACCTAAGTGGCAACAATCTTATGCAGGGTTTTCAGGGAAAGAAAATGTCATGGACAATCCTTTTTTCTCACCTCACATTTGAAATCATGAGCTTTGGCATGAAAAACAGAAAGAAATGGCCTCATGGTGAGGAGATCCTGAAGCTCAGGGCATTTCTCTGTCACTCTCCGGAGGTAAGGCCAGTACTTGCATGCCACATCCATGGCGAAAAATGTCACTTGCTTACAGGTCATTTGCTTTTGGAGGTACAGGGGGTAGGCAAAAATCTCCCCCCTGAACATATTGAGGGCACGAAGGAGAACCCCATGACGACATAAAGCGAGTTCCAGGCCCTCCTCGTCTGTTTTTCCTGAGGACTTCTGAGATGTTTCGCGTGCCGCTGACCACTGCCCTCCACAGACACCTCTTCCAGAGACCTAAAACATGGAAGATGGTTAATAGTCCAAACTTGTTCAAACAAAGTACTCTATAGGACGTGGTGTTTTATAGGTATATATAATGTAGTTGTGCAAGTTTACATGACTGGTTGAGGTATGGACATGGTCCCCAAATCTTGCGACGTCATCATCATTCGCGATGAACACGCCATCAAAGATGGCCTGTTCCTCCGATCTAAATAAAAGAGATACATATTAGATACATATTAACTTTAAATATTCATATGATTTTCAATTCACAGCAGTTGCTTTCAAAGTAATGAACCGTCAATGCACACACAGGATTTTGTAAATACCTTGCTTCACTCTTGAATCTGTAGTGCTTGCGGTTTCCATCAACAGAAACTGCAAGCATGTCTGGGCTGCATGCTGGGCAGTCAAAGTGGTCCTCCTGGCATAATTTTTCCACTTCGAAGCTTTTCCGGAAGCTGTCTGCTGTGATGTTACCGCTCTGTTTCAAAAGAGTTCAGCAAAAGAGTTCAGTAAAAGAGAACAGTAAAACAGATCAAATTAAATATGTACTGCACTGAAGTAAAATGCTCTAAATGGATACATTTCGGAATGTAAATACATGATATTGGGGAGAAGATGTCAAAGTCTGTAGCCAATGGAGTTGAAGTTGAGATCTTCAGAATGACCTGTTTTTTCATAAATGTTTCAGTGCAAACTGCAAGACTGATGAGAGAACATGAGTTTATGGTTGTTTATAAAGGGTCTAAATTTAACAACTTTTTTCCTAAACAGTCCAAATGTTCATGTGTACTTTCAATCATCATCATCATCATGCCCTCATAGTATTATTTATTGAGTTACACAGTTATTACCACAAATACGTACACGGCCAAAGCGAACAGTGCGTTGATCCAGCATTCTAAGAAATGCTTGGCTAGACATCCCTGGTGCTGCCATCTTCAGCTCTTCAAAAGAAAAAAGGACATCTGTTGAGTACACAGTTGAATGGTGAGAAGTGGCAGGCCAGTAGTGATTACTGATCAGGCCATCCACTCCAGGACTCCAAGTGGCTTCACATGCCTTGCATCTAATCTGAGGCAATCTGAGATTATATCGCCCTGGAAAAAGAAGGAAATATATACTCACAGTTAATTTTGACAGACGCAAACTGTGTCATTCTGACAACTGATATGGGAACCTTTGACTAAGGATGGACCAGGAGGACACTTCTACAAACATGTTGTAAGGCACTCTATTGGAAGTCACACTTTTGTCAGGCAAATTAACTATCCCCATTCAAACAAAGGTTAACTGTTTTCCTCCACATAGGTGGGCCCAGACAATCTAATCAACACACAACCTATTGAATTGGATTTCCAGCCATGATAAAGAAAATTTCTGGATATGTGTTCCACAATGTAACATGTATGAATGTAACATAATCATGATTTTTATATGTTCATAGTTGTGACAAAGTGAGAGGGAGTATATACGAGGTGTGATCAGCAAATACCTGTGGCTGAAATTCTGCAGACACTTCTACAGAAGTGACCCCCACGCCACCCATAAAGTTCTTCTTACCATTCATTGTAACCACAACTATGGACTGTCCTGCGATGACACTGGACGATCCTTGTAGACAACCGCATATTGTCTCTGGCATCTCCAAAGGTACAAGACGCTCTTGAAAAAAACAACAACATGGATGAGAATTAAAGAATAACATATTTATTTATGTGACTTTCAAAAACTACAACTTACCACACTGGGTTAGAACCCTCTCCACAACGCAAGTTGTGGGAGGCAACGGATGAAAAAATCCAAGTGTCATTGAATCCCTGTTGTGAAACACTTGACCTTGGTGGACCCTGACATCACACTGGCCACAGAGGAATGGGTGTGGTCGGCAGTCACAACAACGGATAACGGCTGGACCGTTTCCACAATGTTGGCAGATCCGAGTTGCCGCATGATGTCCAGCCACCATGGTGTTGACCAGTCGGGGTCTCTCTTTCTCCCACCACCCTGATATGAGGCTCTTTCGGGTCGACCAGTCTGTTGAGGTTTGAGGTGGTATTTCATCCTCATGTATGTCCTTACCCAGTGAGCATTTAAGCTCTTGAAGGAAGGACTCTGTTAAAACAATGCACAATATTGAAAAACTGTAGTAATAATAAATATTAACATACTAAATGAACATATTGTTTTGAACCAGTGTAGTCAAAATAAAGAACACACCTGCAGTAACGGAAGGAAAGTCACTGGTCACTTCCCCACTGGTTTCCGGAGCCCTGACATGAGAGACACCTGTCTTCCGACTCTGGCTGAGACTGGGGACCTGCTGTAGCAAAAAAGCTGTTGCTTTTTACACTCAATGAAACAAACTTTACCTGAAGCTAGGCACAGGTATGTAATAATAACCTCAGATATGTTCTAATTCAGACCTATGACTTGTGATCATTTTGTATACCATTTCAAGATGCAAAACTAGATCTGGAGATAAAGTCTACAATTTAATAAACATGAATGTAAAAAAAAATCTGACGTTTTCGGGATGATCTGGGCCTGCCGTAAATAATGTTTCCATCACTGTCCCTCTTAATCCATCTAACCTCTTGCTTCCTGTTTGATGGCTGGCTGGTGGATAGATGACTGATGGAGGGCTGACTGGTGGATGGTTTCACTTTCTGGTGCATGCTAATGTGCTGTTCAAGCTCTCGGAGGTGAGCCTGATATGCAGCCTGATTGACAAGGTCACTAATCTCCTTCTGGCGATGGTCCATCTCAGGATCGGACACGGCACACAATATAAACACACTATAAACACACAGGGACAAACGAAAACAAACAAAAACACCACTCAAAGTGGTGAACAACAAACCAAAATAGAATAGATCAACAAACTACATATTACAATATAAATAACTACTAGGCTAAGACGTCTAATATAATAATATATATATATATTATATATATATATATATACATATATATAATACATAATAATAATGTCTAATGCTCCTCTTATTTATTCATGCAATCACAATATCATAAAAAATGAATGACTTTAAAAAGAAGTCATTGTGTGAGCAAGGGTTCTTCTATCATTATATTTTTAACACATCCTTTTGTTCTGACTTAATTCAAATTGATAAACAAACAGGAATAACGTGATCAGGGTACTTGTAAACTTTGACTTGCCAGACTTAAAACCGTTAAAAACCTTATTTGACTGTTGTAGGCTACTTACCGTGGTGGAATCACGATGGTTTCTGGGATCGTCGCACACAGTGTGACGCATTGCACAAAATTGCGCCAAAATATCAATCATAATGAAAAAGTACAGTCTTAATATTTTATATCCTTGCTCGAACATTTAAAAGAATCAGCATGAATGTCTGAGTTAAGGAAACACGGGAATATGTAGCCATTACATTAAAACACATCACTTCCCAGGATGCATCCACCTCTTTGCCAGGCTGCGGATGGCCATATAATATTAATACAAACATTTCTGCAGTATGCTATTTAATTTATCACAACTTCATAATCAGTACTGAGAAAGAAATATCCATATAGTATAATAGTCATAATATCCATACAGAATTCTAGGACAGAGTTCTGGTGTTGTTTACCCATAGCGACGGTTGCTATATGGATGAGAGACGCAACCAAATAAAAAAAGAAAGGAAAAAAAGTACAATTATAAAATATCTCACCTAAATGAAGACATGAGGGACTTGTATTCAAATCTATTGGAGGCCCCTCCACGGTGCAACGCGACGAAGAGGGGTACCATGTGGGGGAAGGGCGATCTCAGTCAGGCGGTGGGGGAAGGGCGGGCTGCTTGACCTTGTAAAAGTGTTTTAAAAACGCATGGCCACAACAGATTTATACATCATTGGAGAAGCACTTCTGATTAACTCTCTATCTATCTGTCAGTCTCTGGAGTTCATTTCACTCCACTGAAGTCTCCTCGCTGCTGTGGGGGAAGGGCGATCTCAGTAAGGCGGTGGGGGAAGGGCGGGCTGAGCGAGAGCGATCAGAGGCTGGGGGGGAGGGGTGCGAGTCACAGCAGACTGTCAGTTCTCAATTAGGGTTTGACATCCAATGGCTTTTAAAATCAAAGTTAGAACAAAATAAATCTGTACAATCAGACATGTAAACGTGCTAGCTTGATTCATGATTCTTTTAAAACACTTTTTGTACTATATGTAACTGCTCTCTTGCTCTCTCTCTCTCTCTCTCACTCATAATATTTGCTGTAACTGTCCTCCTCTATCTCCAGAATTTCAGCAGGAAACTTACAGACTCATATTCTCTCATGCAGTTACAGAAGCAGCATTTTGACTGTACCACTTCTGCACGAGATGAGAACACATTTTAAGAGTTTCTTGGGTCAAGAAAACACTCGCTCTGTCTGGATGTGCTTAAATACGCAGCAAGGATACTTTCCTGTCACATATCACACAAATATATAAATATAAATCACACATAAATATAAAGCTGCTAGACCTTGTAAAAAGTGTTTTTAAAAACGCAAGGCCACAACAGATTTATACATCATTGGAGAAGCACTTCTGATTAACTCTCTATCTATCTGTCAGTCTGGAGTTCATCTCACTCCACTGAAGTCTCCGCGCTGCTGTGGGGGAAGGGCGATCTCAGTAAGGCGGTGGGGAAGGGCGGGCTGAGCGAGAGCGATCAGAGGCTGGGGGGAGGGGGTGCGAGTCACAGCAGACTGTCAGTTCTCAATTAGGGTTTGACATCCAATGGCTTTTAAAATCAAAGTTAGAACAAAATAAATCTGTACAATCAGACATGTAAACGTGCTAGCTTGATTCATGATTCTTTTAAACACTTTTTGTACTATATGTAACTGCTCTCTTGCTCGCTCTCTCTCTCTCTCTCTCTCTCTCTCTCTCATAATATTTCCTGTAACTGTCCTCCTCTATCTCCAGAATTTCAGCAGGAAACTTACAGACTCATATTCTCTCATGCAGTTACAGAAGCAGCATCTTGACTGTACCACTTCTGCACAAGATGAGAACCAGTGGCGGTTCTACACGGAGGCCTAGGGAGGCCCGTGCCTCTGTAGAAATTTCCATGGCCACCCCTGTGGCCCCCCCTGTGCTGACCAAAAAATAAAAATAAAAAATGAATTATGACTTTATTGTGATTTTACACGCGAGCGCCAAAAGCGGAACTAACGTGACGGAACGCTCTACACGGGTAAATTAGAGCGGCGCCGGCCGCGTAAGTGACTCGTATCTCGTAAGTAACTGGTTGTTCCTGCACAATGTTGTGATGTTAACCACGTAACTTCATCTGTCTTGGCTGTTGCATTGCGATAACATACATTTGAGTAAAGTAATCAACAGGTTATTATTGCCCGTGTTAAGTGGGGAGGGATGGTTAGGCAACGAAATGTAATGCACGTTTTTTTCTTCCGATAGTTATCTTGAAACGAGGAAAGGACATAGCGTCCTTTTTTGTTAACAAAATCAATATTGTCAATATGGATCTAATGTTTCTTTTTTTAAAGTAAATTCTAGGCCTACATTTTTTAAATACATGCAATACATGCAGATATGCTCTACCAATCAAAAGTTTGGAAACGGTACTATTTTGGTTGTTTTTGAAAGAAGTCTCTTCTGCTCACCAAGGCTGCATTTATGTTATTATAAATACAAAAAAGCTCTAAAATTGTGAGATATTATTAAAATGTAAAATAACAGTTTTTTATGTGAATATATAGTAAAGTGTAATTGTGATATGCCCATCCCTAATCAGAGGCTCGGGGGGAAGGGTGCGAGTCACAGCAGACTGTCAGTTCTCAATTAGGGTTTGACATGCAATGGCTTTTAAAATCAAAGTTAGAACAAAATAAATCTGTACAATCAGACATGTAAACGTGCTAGCTTGATTCATGATTCTTTTAAACACTTTTTGTACTATATGTAACTGCTCTCTTGCTCGCTCTCTCTCTCTCTCTCTCATAATATTTGCTGTAACTGTCCTCCTCTATCTCCAGAATTTCAGCAGGAAACTTACAGACTCATATTCTCTCATGCAGTTACAGAAGCAGCATCTTGACTGTACCACTTCTGCACAAGATGAGAACACATTTTAAGAGTTTCTTGGGTCAAGAAAACACTCGCTCTGTCTGGATGTGCTTAAATACGCAGCAAGGATACTTTCCTGTCACATATCACACAAATATATAAATATAAATCACACATATAATCACACATAAATATAAAGCTGCTAGACCTTGTAAAAGTGTTTTAAAAACGCATGGCCACAACAGATTTATACATCATTGGAGAAGCACTTGTGATTAACTCTCTATCTATCTGTCAGTCTGGAGTTCATCTCACTCCACTGAAGTCTCCGCGCTGCTGTGGGGGAAGGGCGATCTCAGTCAGGCGGTGGGGGAAGGGCGGGCTGAGCGAGAGCGATCAGAGGCTTGGGGGGGAGGGGTGCGAGTCACAGCAGACTGTCAGTTCTCAATTAGGGTTTGACATCCAATGGCTTTTAAAATCAAAGTTAGAACAAAATAAATCTGTACAATCAGACATGTAAACGTGCTAGCTTGATTCATGATTCTTTTAAACACTTTTTGTACTATATGTAACTGCTCTCTTGCTCGCTCTCTCTCTCTCTCTCATAATATTTGCTGTAACTGTCCTCTATCTCCAGAATTTCAGCAGGAAACTTACAGACTCATATTCTCTCATACAGTTACAGAAGCAGCATCTTGACTGTACCACTTCTGCACAAGATAAGAACACATTTTAAGAGTTTCTTGGGTCAAGAAATCACTCGCTCTGTCTGGGTGTGCTTAAATACACAGCAAGGATACTTTCCTGTCACATATCACACAAATATATAAATATAAATCACACATATAATCACACATAAATATAAAGCTGCTAGACCTTGTAAAAGTGTTTTAAAATGCATGGCCACAACAGATTTATACATCATTGGAGAAGCACTTCTGATTAACTCTCTATCTATCTGTCAGTCTGGAGTTCATCTCACTCCACTGAAGTCTCTGCGCTGCTGTGGGGGAAGGGCGATCTCAGTCAGGCGGTGGGGGAAGGGCGGGCTGGGCGAGAGCAATCAGAGGCTGGGGGGAGGGGTGCGAGTCACAGCAGACTGTCAGTTCTCAATTAGGGTTTGACATCCAATGGCTTTTAAAATCAAAGTTAGAACAAAATAAATCTATACAATCAGACATGTAAACGTGCTAGCTTGATTCATGATTCTTTTAAATAGTTTTTGTATTATATGTAACTGCTCTCTCTCTCTCTCTCTCTCTCTCTCTCTCTCTCTGTATATATATATATATATATATATATATATATATATATATATATATATATATATATACATACAGTGCGAGAAATGGTGCACGCTCAGAAAAACGACTAAGTGTCAAAATTACTCCGTGTGAACCATGCGGTGTGTTTCTCTGCTCAAGGCGGAGAGAGTGTGAGGTAGGCGGCTTGAAGTTATAAGGATGTTCCCCTCATGTGAATGCGCTCCTTATGAACCATGCAGTCAATTGACTGCTGTATGGCAGCAACACAGTCACTCCGTACTCGTCAAATGTCTGACGCATGGACAAGGGACACTGGCGTCACTTTTTAACGCACTGGGTATACCTTTGGCGTCATTTTTCAACGTGCAGGGTAGTCCGATAGACTTCTATAGAACTCAACAGCGTTCAAATTTGACGTCTTGGGTCAGCACACCGCAACCCGTTGGCTGCCTTGTATGGGTCGAGACTACAATAAAAACAAATAAATAGGAATAGGCTACAAAAAATGATCTATGCCAGGGCGAGTCAAATGGCAGCACCCCAGTTGATTTTTATCTGGCCCTCCAAATGGTTTTTGATGTTTAAAAACCCTCGCAATCTGATATCAAAGTGCCCTCTGCGCAAAGATCAGCGGTGCGCGTTCATCAGCGGTGAGTTTAACAACGCACATGGTGTACAACCACATTCAGCGGTGAGTTTAACAACACTCATCTGCATGGTAAAACGGCATTCAGAGGTGAGTTTTGACCAAAGCAACGCTCAACTGCAGGTAAAACGGCATTAAAAGGTGAGTTTAACAACGCTCCAAGGCGCGTGCAAGTAAGCAGTTTAAGCGTTTTCTTTAGGACACTGCATGCCCTAATTATAGCATGCTGGATAACGTATTTTTATCGGAGGTTTGTTGATTTTAATAAATATATATAATATGCTACGATTGTGTTCAATTAATCAGTTTTTATTTATTTATTTGTTTTATTAAATCCTCTAAATTAATAACGCTGATGTCACCGTTATGGGTTAGGGTTGGTGTACATACAACATGTGTTTTGGTATGTTGGCACACTTCTTCCTCAGCCTACTGCATTCAGACACAAGTCACATATCTCATTCAACCATTTCACACGCTGATGAAAGGGTCGTGACATGGGTCAGAATGTATCAGAGGTCATAAATGATGAACCAATCCATCAGCTCTGCTCCTATAGGCACATTGGTGTGTATATGGACAATACCTTTGGCTGGAAGGCCCGTGTTGAAAGTGGGTGTTATCATTTAGAGCAAACACGGTGAATCAGAGGGTTTATGTTATACAAGGCTGCATTACAGAGTATTTTGATATGACTGTCATGAACGTTGTGGAGAGGAATAGAAACCAGTCTCTCCAGGCAAGCACAAAGAATGTGGTCTGATCCATCTTTATTCTCCATACCAAGTATGAGCTCTTATCCTGGCAGAAGATATGGGTACCCCAATCTAAACTTAACATTTCTAAACTATAGGCCTATTTGGACCTACCTCAATTAAAAATTTTAATAATGTTGTTTGAGGCTGGTTGTGCAATAGCTTCATGATATAATGCAAATAGTTGTGTGCTGCTCTTGACACTGTTTGTGAAAGATGAGCAATAGATATGTTGCAAAAATAGAGCAATAGTTGCTGTGTGATATGCAGTCTGGGTTAGGGTTAGGGTTATGGTTAGGGTTAGGGTCAGTCTGACTACATATCACTTTATTGTTTTTATTGTAAGTATATGTCAGCTGTATGATTAAACAATATGTCAAGTGTTATGTGTGAAGCATTGGAACTCAAGGCAGATATCTCTCTGGGGACAATAAAGGAGGCTATCGCCCAAAGTGGATCATCTGCAAACCATGATAAGTAAAAATTAAAACGTTGTCGTAGGACTAGCAAACACATCGTTGGAGGTCTCAACCTGGAGAATAACATAATGTCAGTCTGAAGAGGATACATTACTCCTGCTTTGAAATATTGACCTCTGAACCTTGAACCCAGTCCATCTTTGAAGGCTTGTCATTTAGCAACAGAAGGTGCTAAACACATAAGACCAGCAGTTATAGAAAGCTCTGGGCCTCTGCTGTCATGTAGATTAGACATTGTCACCAGAGTTTACCCACTCACTGTCAAATATGGTAATAAGCTATTTTCACCTATTTAACGATTAATTTTTAAAATCTGATGACACCAGTGTGTTCCCCACATGTTCGACTCCTGTTCTGCTGTCTGCAGTGAATCATAGTAACTATGGCCGTGAATGGGTTTCATTCCATTTCAGATTGCCGCCGGCCGACGAGCACACAATACATGAGACAAATACAAAAGTTATGTTGTTATTATTGTTATCTTTATTATTTAAATCCTCAAATACAACGTTAGACTAAAACATCAATATTACGAATTATGTATTTTTTCTCTTTTTTTTTAATTCAAGAAATGTTTTACGATAGTGCAAACACACATTTCTTAGAAATCTAGAACATTTCCAAAAAAGCATATATATTAAACAAATGAAGTAAATTTTGCACAAATGTATTTTTTTATCTTCTTTTTTATCTACCACGTCATTTCCGGAGCCTTCGGTTGATTTGCTATTTGCTAAAGAATTGAAAAGTAAATTAATATGCTGTTTTCTTAAATAATATAATTACTGGTCTCTAATTTTATCTTTATTATTATTATAATAGATTGCCCCTATATTTTTATTCTTTTCTTTTAGTTCATTCTGTGAACTACTTCTGTACTTATTGTAAACGCAATATTGTTGATTGTATCTTTTGGATGTCATGTTATTGTTGTATGTTGTGTCTTTTGTTAAATAATAATAAATAAATAGAAATCCATTGTGGGATATGGGCTTTGAATGCGTCTAGCTCGGATCATATCGTAATGTTCTGTATTACAGCGTTTTTATAGTCCATGATTACAGCATACTGTAATATTTCAGCGGTAATAAGACAGAAATAATATGATTAAAATAAAGAAATGAATTCCATGATAACATCTAAATAAATATTGATAGATGTAGCGTTAGTTTTCAAAATATAAACTGCTGAATGCGGTTGTACACCACGTGCGTTGTTAAACTCACCGCTGATGAACGCAGACCGCTGATCTTTGCGCAGAGGGCACTTTGATATCAGATTGCAAGGGTTTTTAAACATCAAAAACCATTTGGAGGGCCAGATAAAAATCAACTGGGGTGCTGCCATTTGACTCGCCCTGGCATAGATCATTTTTTGTAGCCTATTCCTATTTATTTGTATTTATTGTAGTCTCGACCCATACAAGGCAGCCAACGGGTTGCGGTGTGCTGACCCAAGACGTCAAATTTGAACGCTGTTGAGTTCTATAGAAGTCTATCGGACTACCCTGCACGTTGAAAAATGACGCCACAGGTATACCCAGTGCGTTAAAAAGTGACGCCAGTGTCCCTTGTCCATGCGTCAGACATTTGACGAGTACGGAGTGAGACTTGTTTCCATGCAGAGCAGAATGAATTAATGCTGGTACACTTAGCCGTTTTTCTGAAAAATGGTGCACGCTCAGAAAAACGACTAAGTGTCAAAATTACTCCGTTCTGTGCAATGCAACAGCACATGTGTTTTCTCTTCATTGCACAACGAAATAAAGTGCATCAATGCAATTTTGCATTATCTCTTCAAAATAGCATATATGTTAACTCCATGCACAGCAGAATGAATAATGCTGATACACTTATTCGTGTTTCTCAAAAATGGTGCACGCTCAGAAAAACGACTAAGTGTCAAAATTACTCCGTTCTGTGCAATGCAACAGCACATGTGTTTTCTCTTCATTGCACAACGAAATAAAGTGCATCAATGCAATTTTGCATTATCTCTTCAAAATAGCATATATGTTAATTCCATGCACAGCAGAATGAATTAATGCTGGTAAACTTAGCCGTTTTTCTGAAAAATTGTGCACGCTCAGAAAAAACGACTAAGTGTCAATATGACTCCGTTTCAACCATGCGGTGTGTTTTTCTGCTCAAGCCGGAGAGAGTGCGAGGTAGGCGGCTATCAGTTTTGAGGATGTTCCCCTCATGTGAATGCGCTCCCAATGAACCATGCAGTCAATTGAATAGTTTATGGCAGAAATAACATCAAATTAAGTCACAGAGGAAAGTTGTAAGTTTTAAATGGAATGAGTTATTTGTTATATGCTATGCACAGCAACAAGTTCATATCTTATATTTTGCTCTGTGCAATGCAACAGCACATGTGTTTTCTCTTCATTGCACAACGAAATAAAGTGCATCAATGCATTTTTGCATTATCTCTTCAAAATAGCATATATGTTAACTCCATGCACAGCAGAATGAATAATGCTGATACTCTTTGTCGTTTTTCTCAAAAATGGTGCACGCTCAGAAAAACGACTAAGTGTCAAAATTACTCCGTTCTGTGCAATGCAACAGCACATGTGTTTTCTCTTCATTGCACAACGAAAAAAAGTGCATCAATGCAGTTTTGCATTATCTCTTCAAAATAGCATTTAGGTTAATTCCATGCACAGCAGAATGAATAATGCTGATACACTTAGTCGTTTTTTTCAAAAATGGTGCACGCTAAGAAAAACGACTAAGTGTCAATTACTCGGGTCTGTGCAATGCAAGAGCACATGTGTTTTCTCTTCATTGCACAACGAAATAAAGTGCATCAATGCAATTTTGCATTATCTCTTCAAAATAGCATATATGTTAACTCCATGCACAGCAGAATGAATAATGCTGATACACTTTGTCGTTTTTCTAAAAAATGGTGCACGCTCAGAAAAACGACTAAGTGTCAAAATTACTCCGTTCTGTGCAATGCAACAGCACATGTGTTTTCTCTTCATTGCACAACGAAAAAAAGTGCATCAATGCAATTTTGCATTATCTCTTCAAAATAGCATATATGTTAATTCCATGCACAGCAGAATGAATTAATGCTGGTAAACTTAGCCGTTTTTCTGAAAAATGGTGCACGCTCAGAAAAACGACTAAGTGTCAATATGACTCCGTTTCAACCATGCGGTGTGTTTTTCTGCTCAAGTCGGAGAGAGTGCGAGGTAGGCGGCTATAAAAGTTGTAAGTTTTAAATGGAATGAGTTATTTGTTATATGCTATGCAAAGCAACAAGTTCATATCTTATATTTTGCTCTGTGCAATGCAACAGCACATGTGTTTTCTCTTCATTGCACAACGAAATAAAGTGCATCAATGCAATTTTGCATTATCTCTTCAAAATAGCATTTAGGTTAACTCCATGCACAGCAGAATGAATAATGCTGATACACTTATTCGTTTTTCTCAAAAATGGTGCACGCTCAGAAAACGACTAAGTGTCAAAATTACTTCGTTCTGTGCAATGCAACAGCACATGTGTTTTCTCTTCATTGCACAACGAAATAAAGTGCATCAATGCAATTTTGCATTATCGCTTCAAAATAGCATATATGTTAATTCCATGCACAGCAGAATGAATTAATGCTGATACACTTAGTCGTTTTCTGAAAAGAAATTTCTCTTTGCAATGCAACAGCACATGTGTTTTCTCTTCATTGCACAACGAAATAAATTGCATCAATGCAATTTTGCATTATCTCTTCAACATAGCATATATGTTAACGCCATGCACAAAAGAATGATTTAATGCTGATAAACTTAGTCGTTTTTCTGCAAAATGGTGCACGCTCAGAAAAACGACTAAGTGTCAAAATTAATCCGTTCTGTCCAATGCAACACCACATGTGTTATCTCTTCATTGCACAACGAAATAAAGTGCATCAATACAATTTTGCATTATCTCTTCAAAATAGCATATATGTTATTTCCATGCACAGCAGAATGAATTAATGCTGGTACACTTAGCCGTTTTTCTGAAAAATGGTGCACGCTCAGAAAAACGACTAAGTGTCAATATGACTCCGTTTCAACCATGCGGTGTATTTTTCTGCTGAAGCCGGAGAGATTGACTGCGGTCAAGCCAGCCGGCACCTCGAAACGCGTAGTCAATCTAGCCGCCACGATATTTCGTGGTTCGCGCATACACTGGGTATTACGGTAAGACCGTCAGAGAACTGATCTGAAAACAAGCAATCCTCTGTCGAAGCGGTTTCACATTCAAGTATGCATTCAGGATGTCTTAATAAATGAAAATAAATAACTAAATACACAAATATTACAATTATATATAGTAAATATAACATATAAAGCCCACTTTCACCTGAAAATGATAGTACACCACACTGTAAAAAAAAAAAAAAAACTCTTAGTTTCCACAGATTCATTTCACCTCAGGTGGAGAGGACACCTTCTCACTGTGTCCACTGCACAGTTTCAGGACATTCTGATGTGGCATTCCAAAATAAGAGCCCCCTAAAACTCACATATACGCTGCTCTGTCCATATATTCAAAAAATCTTTAAAAAAAAAACTCCTAGCTTCCACAGATTCATTTCACCTCAGGTGGAGAGGACACCGTCTCTCAGTGTCCACTGCACAGTTTCAGGACATTCTGATGTGGCATTCCAAAATAAGAGCCCCCTAAAACTCATATATACGCTGCTCTGTCCACGCATTCAAAAAATCTTAAAAAAAAAAAACTCCTAGGTTCCACAGATTCATTTCACCTCAGGTGGAGAGGACACCTTCTCACTGTGTCCACTGCACAGTTTCAGGACATTCTGATGTGGCATTCCAAAATAAGAGCCCCCTAAAACTCACATATATGCTGCTCTGTCCATATATTCAAAAATTCTTAAAAAAAAAACTCCTAGCTTCCACAGATTCATTTTACCTCAACTGGAGAGGACACCTTCTCACTGTGTCCACTGCACAGTTTCAGGACATTCTGATGTGGCATTCCAAAATAAGAGCCCCCTAAAACTCATATATACGCTGCTCTGTCAACGCATTCAAAAAATCTTAAAAAAAAAAAAACTCCTAGGTTCCACAGATTCATTTCACCTCAGGTGGAGAGGACACCTTCTCACTGTGTCCACTGCACAGTTTCAGGACATTCTGATGTGGCATTCCAAAATAAGAGCCCCCTAAAACTCATATATACGCTGCTCTGTCCATATATTCAAAAATTCTTAAAAAAAACCTCCTAGCTTCCACAGATTCATTTCACCTCAGGTGTAGAGGACACTGTCTCTCAGTGTCAACTGCACAGTTTCAGGACATTCTGATGTGGCATTCCAAAATAAGAGCCCTCTAAAACTCACACATACGCTGCTCTGTCCACACATTCAAAAATTATAAAAAAAAAAACTCCTAGGTTCCACAGATTTATTTCACCTCAGCTGGAGAGGACACCTTCTCACTGTGTCCACTGCACAGTTTCAGGACATTCTGATGTGGCATTCCAAAATAAGAGCCCCCTAAAACTCATATATACGCTGCTCTGTCCACGCATTCAAAAATTCTTAAAAAAAAAACTCCTAGGTTCCACAGATTCATTTCACCTCAGGTGGAGAGGACACCTTCTCACTGTGTCCACTGCACAGTTTCAGGACATTCTGATGTGGCATTCCAAAATAAGAGCCCCCTAAAACTCATATATACGCTGCTCTGTCCACGCATTCAAAAATTCTTTTAAAAAAAACTCCTAGGTTCCACAGATTCATTTCACCTCAGGTGGAGAGGACACCTTCTCACTGTGTCCACTGTACAGTTTCAGGACATTCTGATGTGGCATTCCAAAATAAGAGCCCCCTAAAACTCATATATACGCTGCTCTGTCCACGCATTCAAAAATTCTTTAAAAAAAAACTCCTAGGTTCCACAGATTCATTTCACCTCAGGTGGAGAGGACACCTTCTCACTGTGTCCACTGCACAGTTTCAGGACATTCTGATGTGGCATTCCAAAATAAGAGCCCCCTAAAACTCACATATACGCTGCTCTGTCCATATATTCAAAAAATCTTTTAAAAAAAAACTCCTAGCTTCCACAGATTCATTTCACCTCAGGTGGAGAGGACACCGTCTCTCAGTGTCCACTGCACAGTTTCAGGACATTCTGATGTGGCATTCCAAAATAAGAGCCCCCTAAAACTCACATATACGCTGCTCTGTCCATTTATTCAAAAATTATTAAAAAAAAACTCCTAGCTTCCACAGATTCATTTCACCTCAGGTGGAGAGGACACCTTCTCACTGTGTCCACTGCACAGTTTCAGGACATTCTGATGTGGCATTCCAAAATAAGAGCCCCCTAAAACTCATATATACGCTGCTCTGTCCACGCATTCAAAAATTCTTTTAAAAAAAACTCCTAGGTTCCACAGATTCATTTCACCTCAGGTGGAGAGGACACCTTCTCACTGTGTCCACTGCACAGTTTCAGGACATTCTGATGTGGCATTCCAAAATAAGAGCCCCCTAAAACTCATATATACGCTGCTCTGTCCACGCATTCAAAAAATCTTTAAAAAAAAACTCCTAGGTTCCACAGATTCATTTCACCTCAGGTGGAGAGGACACCTTCTCACTGTGTCCACTGTACAGTTTCAGGACATTCTGATGTGGCATTCCAAAATAAGAGCCCCCTAAAACTCATATATACGCTGCTCTGTCCACGCATTCAAAAATTCTGAAAAAAAAACCTCCTAGGTTCCACAGATTCATTTCACCTCAGGTGGAGAGGACACCTTCTCACTGTCTCCACTGCACAGTTTCAGGACATTCTGATGTGGCATTACAAAATAAGAGCCCCCTAAAACTCACATATACGCTGCTCTGTCCATATATTCAAAAAATCTTTAAAAAAAAACTCCTAGCTTCCACAGATTCATTTCACCTCAGGTGGAGAGGACACCTTCTCACTGTGTCCACTGCACAGTTTCAGGACATTCTGATGTGGCATTCCAAAATAAGAGCCCCCTAAAACTCACATATACGCTGCTCTGTCCATATATTCAAAAATTCTTAAAAAAAAAACTCCTAGCTTCCACAGATTCATTTTACCTCAGCTGGAGAGGACACCTTCTCACTGTGTCCACTGCACAGTTTCAGGACATTCTGATGTGGCATTCCAAAATAAGAGCCCCCTAAAACTCATATATACGCTGCTCTGTCCACGCATTCAAAAATTCTTTTAAAAAAAACTCCTAGGTTCCACAGATTCATTTCACCTCAGGTGGAGAGGACACCTTCTCACTGTGTCCACTGTACAGTTTCAGGACATTCTGATGTGGCATTCCAAAATAAGAGCCCCCTAAAACTCATATATACGCTGCTCTGTCCACGCATTCAAAAAATCTTTAAAAAAAAACTCCTAGGTTCCACAGATTCATTTCACCTCAGGTGGAGAGGACACCTTCTCACTGTGTCCACTGCACAGTTTCAGGACATTCTGATGTGGCATTCCAAAATAAGAGCCCCCTAAAACTCATATATACGCTGCTCTGTCCATATATTCAAAAATTCTTAAAAAAAACCTCCTAGCTTCCACAGATTCATTTCACCTCAGGTGTAGAGGACACTGTCTCTCAGTGTCAACTGCACAGTTTCAGGACATTCTGATGTGGCATTCCAAAATAAGAGCCCTCTAAAACTCACACATACGCTGCTCTGTCCACGCATTCAAAAATTATTTAAAAAAAAACTCCTAGGTTCCACAGATTTATTTCACCTCAGCTGGAGAGGACACCTTCTCACTGTGTCCACTGCACAGTTTCAGGACATTCTGATGTGGCATTCCAAAATAAGAGCCCCCTAAAACTCATATATACGCTGCTCTGTCCACGCATTCAAAAATTCTTTAAAAAAAACTCCTAGGTTCCACAGATTCATTTCACCTCAGGTGGAGAGGACACCTTCTCACTGTGTCCACTGCACAGTTTCAGGACATTCTGATGTGGCATTCCAAAATAAGAGCCCCCTAAAACTCACATATACGCTGCTCTGTCCATATATTCAAAAAATCTTTAAAAAAAACTCCTAGCTTCCACAGATTCATTTCACCTCAGGTGGAGAGGACACCGTCTCTCAGTGTCCACTGCACAGTTTCAGGACATTCTGATGTGGCATTCCAAAATAAGAGCCCCCTAAAACTCACATATACGCTGCTCTGTCCATTTATTCAAAAATTATTAAAAAAAAAACTCCTAGCTTCCACAGATTCATTTCACCTCAGGTGGAGAGGACACCTTCTCACTGTGTCCACTGCACAGTTTCAGGACATTCTGATGTGGCATTCCAAAATAAGAGCCCCCTAAAACTCACATATACGCTGCTCTGTCCATTTATTCAAAAATTATTAAAAAAAAAACTTCCTAGGTTCCACAGATTCATTTCACCTCAGGTGGAGAGGACACCTTCTCACTGTGTCCACTGCACAGTTTCAGGACATTCTGATGTGGCATTCCAAAATAAGAGCCCCCTAAAACTCATATATACGCTGCTCTGTCCACGCATTCAAAAATTCTTTTAAAAAAAACTCCTAGGTTCCACAGATTCATTTCACCTCAGGTGGAGAGGATACCTTCTCACTGTGTCCACTGCACAGTTTCAGGACATTCTGATGTGGCATTCCAAAATAAGAGCCCCCTAAAACTCACATATACGCTGCTCTGTCCATATATTCAAAAAATCTTTTAAAAAAAACTCCTAGCTTCCACAGATTCATTTCACCTCAGGTGGAGAGGACACCGTCTCTCAGTGTCCACTGCACAGTTTCAGGACATTCTGATGTGGCATTCCAAAATAAGAGCCCCCTAAAACTCACATATACGCTGCTCTGTCCATTTATTCAAAAATTATTAAAAAAAACTCCTAGCTTCCACAGATTCATTTCACCTCAGGTGGAGAGGACACCTTCTCACTGTGTCCACTGCACAGTATCAGGACATTCTGATGTGGCATTCCAAAATAATAGCCCCCTAAAACTCACATATACGCTGCTCTGTCCATATATTCAAAAATTCTTAAAAAAAAAAAACCTCCTAGCTTCCACAGATTCATTTCACCTCAGGTGGAGAGGACACTGTCTCTCAGTGTCAACTGCACAGTTTCAGGACATTCTGATGTTGCATTCCAAAATAAGAGCCCCCTAAATTCCATATATACGCTGGTTTGTCCATACATTCAAAAATTCATTAAAAAAAATGTTCTAGTTTTTTTCATTTTAAAGTGCCACACTTCCTCCTGCTAAGAGGTGTCGCTTTTACTAAAATTGAATATTGCCATGTAGATGTGTTCAGGCCAGGACTTTTATGAAAGATGTGAAGTTTGGGGCAGATCGGACATTGTATACCAGAGTTACAACAACTTCTTGTCTCATGGCGAAACATGGAACTTCGTCGGGCCTTCATGAACACGCCCTTCAGCAAAAACTATAGATCTTTGCAATTTAACGTCACAAAGGGCTTTAGAATAAAGTGACCAAAGATGATGTTGATCTGATTAAAGCTGTAAGAGGAAGTACAACTTGTGAAAATATCAAAAACTACACAAACTTGGCAAATAAATGTAAATATATGACTTCCTGTTGGTTTTCAGATTTCGTACCAGCAGACTTTTATAGGGATTGGGCTCTGAAGGGCACTTTTTTGAAAATTTTGTAGGTGGCTCTATCGAGCCTTTTTGCCACGCCTAATTCTGAGACCCATAACAGATGTTAATTTTTTCCCACTTCTGATGTGTGTTTAGGTCCTGAAAAATGCAATTCATTTGGGAGAAGAAGAATAAGCTGAGCAATTCCAATAGGGTCCTCACACCATCGGTGCTTGGGCCCTAATTTAAAATTACAATGTACTACAATCGTACAGTACCCACAGTTATTTATGTAATATATCTCTCTGCATTAGGGGGTGTCTATTACATTTAATTCACCTGTGAGTTAAATACAGTTTCTCAAAGGCTATCATCCAGGATGATGATCCGAGACTTTACATGAGGACCTATCAATAGTGTGTTTTAGCAGAGAGGTTAATGTATTACAGAAATTTGGGAAATTAATCAAGAAAACGTCTCGGTTATGTATGTAACCCTCGTTCCCTGAAGGAGGGAATGGAGATGTACATCGGAACTGAACCGACGAATTGGGATATCGCATGAGAGAGACCACAACCTACCCGAAGGGAGGAATTTTACGTAGGAATGTACATATGGACTGGCCATGGGCAGTGCACATGAGAAGTCTGTGGGTTGGCTCCGGCCTAGGTAGGGGGGAGACACATCTAACAGGGACACGGGCTTACATAAGAAGGCCACCGTGGACATTACATATATGGGACCGCCGTAGGGGTCACAACATATGGAACCCAGCCTAGCAGAGGCAGTATGCGTGCTTAAGCCTAGCAATGGACACTCCGCAATGTCCGAAGCCGCAAGTGGTGGCAAAGGACTCAACAGGGTTTGCCAAACCGGGGAACTCTACTGGAGAAAATAGACGCACGTATCTGGCCCAGCGGGCGGGAGTGGTGTATGCAAGCGGACACTAGAAAGGATTCTTAGCGCTACCGGCCAGTAGGGGCGAGTACACAGGAAGATGCCGATTCTACACAAAGGCTATAGAACCTAGCGAATGTGTTGGGTGTCGCCCAGCCTGCAGCTCTATATATATCTTTCAGCAAGGCGCCGTGAGCCAGCGCCCAGGAAGAAGCTACTCCTCTAGTGGAGAGAGCCCTCAACCCGAGCGGGCAAGGCACGCCTTGGGACTGATAAGTCAAGGCGATGGCATTCACTACCCAGTGGGCCATCCCCTGCTTGGAGACAGCCTTTCCCTTCTGCTGGCCTCCGTAACAAACGAAGAGCAGGTCTGAGGTCCTGAAGCGTTGAGTTCTGTCCACGTACAGACGCAGAGCGCGGACAGGACAGAGCAAAGCCAGGGCTGGGTCTGCCTCCATCCAGGGACCAGACATGGAGATTACAGAGGTCCGGATGAGGGTGCCAGAGGGTGCCCCGTCTCTGAGTCAGAAGGTCCTTCCTCAGAGGAATGGGCCAAGGAGGTGCTGTCGCGAGGAGCATGAGATCTGAAAACCAGGTCCGGTTGGGCCAATACAGCGCAACTAGCAGGACCTGCTCCTCGTCCTCCCTGACTTTGCACAATGTCTGTGCAAGAAGACTCGCTGGGGGAAACGCATACTTGCGGAGGCCCCGGGCCAGCTGTGTGCCAGTGCGTCCGTGCCGAGGGTGCCCTCGGACAGGGAGTAAAACAACTGGCAGTGGGTCGAGTCCGGGGCGGCAAACAGATCTACCTGTGCGGTCCCGAAGCGACGCCATATCAGCTGGACCGCCTGGGGATGGAGTCTCCATTCTCCCGGAAGCTTGTCGGCTGCACGGTTGATCACGCCTGTGATGTGAATGGTACGAAGCGACCTCAGATGCTTCTGACTCCATAAGAGGAGATGGTGGGCGAGTTGTGACATGCGACGGGAGCGTAGACCGCCCTGGTGGATGTACGCAATTATCGCAGTGTTGTCCGTACGGACCAGTACGTGCTTGCCTAGTAGCAGCCCCTTGAGGTGGCCCACTGCAAGACGCACTGCTAACAACTCGAGGCAATTGATATGCCACTGCAGTTGAGGCCCCGTACACAGACCTGAAACTGCATGCCCATTGTACGTGGCCCCCCATCTGGTGGAGTAGGCATCCGTGGAGACCACAGCATTCCTGGACACCTGTTCCAGGGAAACTCCAGCCCGCAGGAACGAGGGGTCAGACCACTGAGTGAGGGTACGACGGCAGTTCAGTGTAATGGCCACACGGAACATACCGCGTTGCCACGCACATCTCAGGACTCGGCCATGAAGCCAGTTCTGAAGCGGCCTCATATGAAGCAATGAGAGTGGCGTGACTGCGGCTGCGGATGCCATATGCCCCAGGAGCCTCTGAAATAATTTCAGTGGGGTCGCTCTCCTGCTTGAGTGTAGTCAGGCAGTTCAACACCGACTGGACGCGCCTCACCAGTCTTGTTGACCGGGTCCAGCTCCATACCAAGATAAGAGATCCTCTGCCCAGGGGTGAGTTTACTCTTATCCCAGTTGACCCGAAGACCCAACCGGCTGAGGTGAGCTGACACTAGGTCCCTGTGTTCGCACAACTGCTCTCGCGAGGGAGCTAGGATCAGCCAGTCATCAAGATAGTTGAGGATGCGAATGCCTTGTTCCTTGAGAGGAACAATGGCCGCCTCCGCAATCTTGGTAAAGACACGGGGTGACAGGGCCAGCCCGCAATCTCCGCCCGAAGCACAGGAGCATTGTTTGCATCCACGCGAGTGAAATGGATGCCCCTGAACACTGGGGGACGCCGGGTGAACTGAATCGCATAGCTGAGTCTAATCATGCAGATGAGCCAGCGGGACGGGCTGGGAAGTGCTAGCCAGGCTTCCAGATACCCCGAACCAGCAGGACCAACAGCACAACAAACGTACCCGCGGTGGGGCAGCGAGGCGGAGCCAGGGGACCTGACTCGGACGGCAGTGTGGCCCGAAGTGAGGTTTGGCTCCACAGAGTGACAGTGCGCGTAGGAGATGGCATGGACGCGGCTGCGACCAGCACACTGTCCTCTGCTGGCGAAATGAGAGGGGGCTGAGGGTGGCACACCGGCACAACGTGACACACCGCCAGACGCGCCCTCTTGTGACCCAGAGGATGTGGAAACTGCTCTCTTACTGAGAATGTGGGTACCACTGGACTCCGGGGAGCCAGCGGCGGAACAGAAATAAACTGAAACCAAGGATTCTCCACCTGGCCCTCCTCTGGGGTAGGGAGCAGTGCCTTCTTTCAGGTCGCCCGTCTCGGGACAGCTTCCTGGTTCGTTTGCCACCTGGATTGGCTGCGGGCTGAGCGGCTGGGCGCCGCGTCTGCTGCGACCACTCCCTGCGGTCTGCTGGATTCCACGCGAGCCCGATAATCCCGGCGGCCCGGGAAAGCATGGCTGTCCATTCTGAATTGGGCCCGGAATACGCCACATGCTCTGATGGAATGCAACATCAGAATGTCCTGAAAGGGTGCCATTGACACTGAGAGACAGTATCTTCTCCACCTGAGGTAAAATGAATCTGTGGAAGCTAGGACTTTTTTTTTAAGAGTTTTTGAATGCATGGACAAAGCAGAGTATGTATAAGTTTTAGGGGGCTCTTATTTTGGAATGCAACATCAGAATGTCCTGAAACTGTGCAGTTGACACTGTGAGACAGTGTCCTCTCCACCTGAGGTGAAATGAATCTGTGGAACCTAGGAGTTTTTTTTAAAATAATTTTTTAATATATGGACAGAGCAGCGTATATGTGAGTTTTAGGGGGCTCTTATTTTGGAATGCCACATCAGAATGTCCTGAAACTGTGCAGTGGACACAGTGAGAAGGTGTCCTCTCCAGCTGAGGTGAAATGAATCTGTGGAACCTAGGAGTTTTTTTTAAATAATTTTTGAATATATGGACAGAGCAGCGTATATGTGAGTTTTAGGGGGCTCTTATTTTGGAATGCCACATCAGAATGTCCTGAAACTGTGCAGTGGACACAGTGATAAGGTGTCCTCTCCACCTGAGGTGAAATGAAACTGTGGAACCTAGGAGTTTTTTATTAAGAATTTTTGAATGCGTGGACAGAGCAGCGTATATATGAGATTTAGGGGGCTCTTATTTTGGAATGCCACATCAGAATGTCCTGAAACTGTGCAGTGGACACAGTGAGTAGGTGTCCTCTCCACCTGAGGTGAAATGAATCTGTGGAACCTAGGAGTTTTTTTTTTAAGAGTTTTTGAATATATGGACAAAGCAGAGTATGTATGAGTTTTAGGGGGCTCTTATTTTGGAATGCAACATCAGAATGTCCTGAAACTGTGCAGTTGACACTGTGAGACAGTGTCCTCTCCACCTGAGGTGAAATGAATCTGTGGAACCTAGGAGTTTTTTTTTAAATAATTTTTTAATATATGGACAGAGCAGCGTCTTTGTGAGTTTTAGGGGGCTCTTATTTTGGAATGCCACATCATAATGTCCTGAAACTGTGCAGTGGACACAGTGAGAAGGTGTCCTCTCCAGCTGAGGTGAAATGAATCTGTGGAACCTAGGAGTTTTTTTTTTTATAATTTTTGAATATATGGACAGAGCAGCGTATATGTGAGTTTTAGGGGGCTCTTATTTTGGAATGCCACATCAGAATGTCCTGAAACTGTGCAGTGGACACAGTGATAAGGTGTCCTCTCCACCTGAGGTGAAATGAAACTGTGGAACCTAGGAGTTTTTTATTAAGAATTTTTGAATGCGTGGACAGAGCAGCGTATATATGAGATTTAGGGGGCTCTTATTTTGGAATGCCACATCAGAATGTCCTGAAACTGTGCAGTGGACACAGTGAGTAGGTGTCCTCTCCACCTGAGGTGAAATGAATTTGTGGAACCTAGGAGTTTTTTTTTTAAGAATTTTTGAATGCGTGGACAGAGCAGCGTATATATGAGTTTTAGGGGGCTCTTATTTTGGAATGCCACATCAGAATGTCCTGAAACTGTGCAGTGGACACAGTGAGAAGGTGTCCTCTCCACCTGAGATGAAATGAATCTGTGGAACCTAGGAGGTTTTTTTTTTTAAGATTTTTTGAATGCGTGGACAGAGCAGCGTATATATGAGTTTTAGGGGGCTCTTATTTTGGAATGCCACATCAGAATGTCCTGAAACTGTGCAGTGGACACAGTGAGAAGGTGTCCTCTCCAGCTGAGGTGAAATGAATCTGTGGAACCTAGGAGTTTTTTTTTAATAATTTTTGAATATATGGACAGAGCAGCGTATATGTGAGTTTTAGGGGGCTCTTATTTTGGAATGCCACATCAGAATGTCCTGAAACTGTGCAGTGGACACAGTGATAAGGTGTCCTCTCCACCTGAGGTGAAATGAATCTGTGGAACCTAGGAGTTTTTTTTTAAGAATTTTTGAATGCGTGGACAGAGCAGCGTATATATGAGTTTTAGGGGGCTCTTATTTTGGAATGCCACATCAGAATGTCCTGAAACTGTGCAGTGGACACAGTGAGAAGGTGTCCTCTCCAGCTGAGGTGAAATGAATCTGTGGAACCTAGGAGTTTTTTTTTAAATAATTTTTGAATATATGGACAGAGCAGCGTATATGTGAGTTTTAGGGGGCTCTTATTTTGGAATGCCACATCAGAATGTCCTGAAACTGTGCAGTGGACACAGTGATAAGGTGTCCTCTCCACCTGAGGTGAAATGAAACTGTGGAACCTAGGAGTTTTTTTTTAAGAATTTTTGAATGCGTGGACAGAGCAGCGTATATATGAGATTTAGGGGGCTCTTATTTTGGAATGCCACATCAGAATGTCCTGAAACTGTGCAGTGGACACAGTGAGAAGGTGTCCTCTCCACCTGAGGTGAAATGAAACTGTGGAACCTAGGAGTTTTTTTTTAAGAATTTTTGAATGCGTGGACAGAGCAGCGTATATATGAGATTTAGGGGGCTCTTATTTTGGAATGCCACATCAGAATGTCCTGAAACTGTGCAGTGGACACAGTGAGTAGGTGTCCTCTCCACCTGAGGTGAAATGAATCTGTGGAACCTAGGAGTTTTTTTTTTAAGAATTTTTGAATGCGTGGACAGAGCAGCGTATATATGAGTTTTAGGGGGCTCTTATTTTGGAATGCCACATCAGAATGTCCTGAAACTGTGCAGTGGACACAGTGAGAAGGTGTCCTCTCCACCTGAGGTGAAATGAATCTGTGGAACCTAGGAGTTTTTTTTTAAGAATTTTTGAATGCGTGGACAGAGCAGCGTACATGTGAGATTTAGGGGGCTCTTATTTTGGAATGCCACATCAGAATGTCCTGAAACTGTGCAGTGGACACAGTGAGAAGGTGTCCTCTCCACCTGAGGTGAAATGAATCTGTGGAACATAGGAGTTTTTTTTTTTAAGAATTTTTGAATGCGTGGACAGAGCAGCGTATATATGAGTTTTAGGGGGCTCTTATTTTGGAATGCCACATCAGAATGTCCTGAATCTGTGCAGTGGACACAGTGAGAAGGTGTCCACTCCAGCTGAGGTGAAATGAATCTGTGGAAGCTAGGAGTTTTTTTTAAAAATAATTTTTGAATATATGGACAGAGCAGCGTATATGTGAGTTTTAGGGGGCTCTTATTTTGGAATGCCACATCAGAATGTCCTGAAACTGTGCAGTGGACACAGTGAGAAGGTGTCCTCTCCAGCTGAGGTGAAATGAATCTGTGGAACCTAGGAGTTTTTTTTTAAATAATTTTTGAATATATGGACAGAGCAGCGTATATGTGAGTTTTAGGGGGCTCTTATTTTGGAATGCCACATCAGAATGTCCTGAAACTGTGCAGTGGACACAGTGAGAAGTTGTCCTCTCCAGCTGAGGTGAAATGAATCTGTGGAAGCTAGGAGGTTTTTTTTGTTTGTTTTTTTTTTACAGTGAGGTGTTTTATCATTTTCAGGTGAAAGTGGGCTTTAGATGTTATATTTACTATATATAATTGTAATATTTGTATATTTAGTTATTTATTTTCATTTATTAAGACATCCTGAATGCATACTTGAATGTGAAATCGCTTCCACAAAGGATTGCTTGTTTTCAGATCAGTTCTCTGACAGTCTTACCGTAATACCCAGTGTATGCGCGAACCACGAAATATCGTGGCGGCTAGATTGACTACGCGTTTCGAGGTGCCGGCTGGCTTGACCGCAGTAGAGATTGCGAGGTAGGCGGCTATAAGTTTTGAGGATGTTCCCCTCATGTGAATGCGCTCCAAATGAACCATGCAGTCAATTGAATAGTTTATGGCAGAAATAACATCAAATTAAGTCACAGAGGAAAGTTGTAAGTTTTAAATGGAATGAGTTATTTGTTATATGCTATTCAAAGCAACAAGTTCATATCTTAAATTTTGCTCTGTGCAATGTAACAGCACATGTGTTTTCTCTTCATTGCTCAACGAAATAAAGTGCATCAATGCAATTTTGCATTATCTCTTCAAAATAGCATATATGTTAATTCCATGCACAGCAGAATGAATTAATGCTGGTAAACTTAGCCGTTTTTCTGAAATATTGTGCACGCTCAGAAAAACGACAAAGTGTCAATATGACTCCGTTTCAACCATGCGGTGTGTGTTTTTCTGCTCAAGCCGGAGAGAGAGTGCGAGGTAGGCGGCTATCAGTTTTAAGGATGTTCCCCTCATGTGAATGCGCTGCCAATGAACCATGCAGTCAATTGAATAGTTTATGGCAGAAATAACATCAAATTAAGTCACAGAGGAAAGTTGTAAGTTTTAAATGGAATGAGTTATTTGTTATATGCTATGCACAGCAACAAGTTCATATCTTATATTTTGCTCTGTGCAATGCAACAGCACATGTGTTTTCTCTTCATTGCACAACGAAATAAAGTGCATCAATGCATTTTTGCATTATCTCTTCAAAATAGCATATATGTTAACTCCATGCACAGCAGAATGAATAATGCTGATACTCTTTGTCGTTTTTCTCAAAAATGGTGCACGCTCAGAAAAACGACAAAGTGTCAAAATTACTCCGTTCTGTGCAATGCAACAGCACATGTGTTTTCTCTTCATTGCACAACGAAATAAGTGCATCAATGCAATTTTGCATTATCTCTTCAAAATAGCATATATGTTAACGCCATGCACAACAGAATGATTTAATGCTGATAAACTTAGTCGTTTTTCTGCAAAATGGTGCACGCTCAGAAAAACGACTAAATGTCAAAATTAATCCGTTCTGTCCAATGCAACACCACATGTGTTATCTCTTCATTGCACATCGAAATAAAGTGCATCAATACAATTTTGCATTATCTCTTCAAAATAGCATATATGTTATTTCCATGCACAGCAGAATGAATTAATGCTGGCACACTTTGCCGTTTTTCTGAAAAATGGTGCACGCTCAGAAAAACGACTAAGTGTCAAAATTACTCCGTTCTGTGCAATGCAACAGCACATGTGTTTCTCTTCATTGCACAACGAAATAAAGTGCATCAATGCAATTTTGCATTATCTCTTCCAAATAGCATTTAGGTTAACTCCATGCAGAGCAGAATGAATAATGCTGATACACTTAGTCGTTTTTCTCAAAAATGGTGCACGCTCAGAAAAACGACTAAGTGTCAAAATTACTCCGTTCTGTGCAATGCAACAGCACATGTGTTTTCTCTTCATTGCACAACGAAATAAAGTGCATCAATGCAATTTTGCTTTATCTCTTCAAAATAGCATATATGTTAATTCCATGCACAGCAGAATGAATTAATGCTGGTAAACTTAGCCGTTTTTTCTGAAAAATTGTGCACGCTCAGAAAAACGACTAAGTGTCAATATGACTCCGTTTCAACCATGCGGTGTGTTTTTCTGCTCAAGCCGGAGAGAGTGCGAGGTAAGCGGCTATCAGTTTTGAGGATGTTCCCCTCATGTGAATGCGCTCCCAATGAACCATGCAGTCAATTGAATAGTTTATGGCAGAAATAACATCAAATTAAGTCACAGAGGAAAGTTGTAAGTTTTAAATGGAATGAGTTATTTGTTATATGCTATGCACAGCAACAAGTTCATATCTTATATTTTGCTCTGTGCAATGCAACAGCACATGTGTTTTCTCTTCATTGCACAACGAAATAAAGTGCATCAATGCATTTTTGCATTATCTCTTCAAAATAGCATATATGTTAACTCCATGCACGGCAGAATGAATAATGCTGATACTCTTTGTCGTTTTTCTCAAAAATGGTGCACGCTCAGAAAAACGACTAAGTGTCAAAATTACTCCGTTCTGTGCAATGCAACAGCACATGTGTTTTCTCTTCATTGCACAACGAAAAAAAGTGCATCAATGCAATTTTGCATTATCTCTTCAAAATAGCATTTAGGTTAACTCCATGCAGAGCAGAATGAACAATGCTGATACACTTAGTCGTTTTTCTCAAAAATGGTTTACGCTCAAAAAAACGACTAAATGTCAATTACTCCGTTCTGTGCAATGCAACAGCACATGTGTTTTCTCTTCATTGCACAACGAAATAAAGTGCATCAATGCAATTTTGCATTATCTCTTCAAAATAGCATTTAGGTTAACTCCATGCACAGCAGAATGAATAATGCTGATACACTTAGTCGATTTTCTCAAAAATGGTGCACGCTCAGAAAAACGACTAAGTGTCAAAATTACTCCGTTCTGTGCAATGCAACAGCACATGTGTTTTCTCTTCATTGCACAACGAAATAAAGTGCATCAATGCAATTTTGCATTATCTCTTCAAAATAGCATATATGTTAATTCCATGCACAGCAGAATGAATAATGCTGATACACTTAGTCGTTTTTTTCAAAAATGGTGCACGCTAAGAAAAACGACTAAGTGTCAATTACTCGGGTCTGTGCAATGCAAGAGCACATGTGTTTTCTCTTCATTGCACAACGAAATAAAGTGCATCAATGCAATTTTGCATTATCTCTTCAAAATAGCATATATGTTAACTCCATGCACAGCAGAATGAATAATGCTGATACACTTTGTCGTTTTTCTCAAAAATGGTGCACGCTCAGAAAAACGACTAAGTGTCAAAATTACTCCGTTCTGTGCAATGCAACAGCACATGTGTTTTCTCTTCATTGCACAACGAAAAAAAGTGCATCAATGCAATTTTGCATTATCTCTTCAAAATAGCATATATGTTAATTCCATGCACAGCAGAATGAATTAATGCTGGTAAACTTAGCCGTTTTTCTGAAAAATGGTGCACGCTCAGAAAAACGACTGTGTCAATATGACTCCGTTTCAACCATGCGGTGTGTTTTTCTGCTCAAGCCGGAGAGAGTGCGAGGTAGGCGGCTATAAGTTTTGAGGATGTTCCCCTCATGTGAATGCGCTCCAAATGAACCATGCAGTCAATTGAATAGTTTATGGCAGAAATAACATCAAATTAAGTCACAGAGGAAAGTTGTAAGTTTTAAATGGAATGAGTTATTTGTTATATGCTATGAAAAGCAACAAGTTCATATCTTATATTTTGCTCTGTGCAATGCAACAGCACATGTGTTTTCTCTTCATTGCACAACAAAATAAAGTGCATCAATGCAATTTTGCATTATCTCTTCAAAATAGCATTTAGGTTAACTCCATACACAGCAGAATGAATAATGCTGATACACTTAGTCGTTGTTCTCAAAAATGGTGCACGCTCAGAAAAACGACAAAGTGTCAAAATTACTCCGTTCTGTGCAATGCAACAGCACATGTGTTTTCTCTTCATTGCACAACGAAATAAGTGCATCAATGCAATTTTGCATTATCTCTTCAAAATAGCATATATGTTAACGCCATGCACAACAGAATGATTTAATGCTGATAAACTTAGTCGTTTTTCTGCAAAATGGTGCACGCTCAGAAAAACGACTAAATGTCAAAATTAATCCGTTCTGTCCAATGCAACACCACATGTGTTATCTCTTCATTGCACAACGAAATAAAGTGCATCAATACAATTTTGCATTATCTCTTCAAAATAGCATATATGTTATTTCCATGCACAGCAGAATGAATTAATGCTGGCACACTTTGCCGTTTTTCTGAAAAATGGTGCACGCTCAGAAAAACGACTAAGTGTCAATATGACTCCGTTTCAACCATGCGGTGTGTTTTTCTGCTCAAGTCGGAGAGAGTGCGAGGTAGGCGGCTATAAAAGTTGTAAGTTTTAAATGGAATGAGTTATTTGTTATATGCTATGCAAAGCAACAAGTTCATATCTTATATTTTGCTCTGTGCAATGCAACAGCACATGTGATTTCTCTTCATTGCACAACGAAATAAAGTGCATCAATGCAATTTTGCATTATCTCTTCAAAATAGCATTTAGGTTAACTCCATGCACAGCAGAATGAATAATGCTGATACACTTATTCGTTTTTCTCAAAAATGGTGCACGCTCAGAAAACGACTAAGTGTCAAAATTACTTCGTTCTGTGCAATGCAACAGCACATGTGTTTTCTCTTCATTGCACAACGAAATAAAGTGCATCAATGCAATTTTGCATTATCGCTTCAAAATAGCATATATGTTAATTCCATGCACAGCAGAATGAATTAATGCTGATACACTTAGTCGTTTTCTGAAAAATGGTGCACGCTCAGAAAAAACGACTACTCAAAATTTCTCTTTGCAATGCAACAGCACATGTGTTTTCTCTTCATTGCACAACGAAATAAATTGCATCAATGCAATTTTGCATTATCTCTTCAACATAGCATATATGTTAACGCCATGCACAAAAGAATGATTTAATGCTGATAAACTTAGTCGTTTTTCTGCAAAATGGTGCACGCTCAGAAAAACGACTAAGTGTCAAAATTAATCCGTTCTGTCCAATGCAACACCACATGTGTTATCTCTTCATTGCACAACGAAATAAAGTGCATCAATACAATTTTGCATTATCTCTTCAAAATAGCATATATGTTATTTCCATGCACAGCAGAATGAATTAATGCTGGTACACTTAGCCGTTTTTCTGAAAAATGGTGCACGCTCAGAAAAACGACTAAGTGTCAATATGACTCCGTTTCAACCATGCGGTGTATTTTTCTGCTGAAGCCGGAGAGATTGCGAGGTAGGCGGCTATAAGTTTTGAGGATGTTCCCCTCATGTGAATGCGCTCCAAATGAACCATGCAGTCAATTGAATAGTTTATGGCAGAAATAACATCAAATTAAGTCACAGAGGAAAGTTGTAAGTTTTAAATGGAATGAGTTATTTGTTATATGCTATTCAAAGCAACAAGTTCATATCTTAAATTTTGCTCTGTGCAATGTAACAGCACATGTGTTTTCTCTTCATTGCACAACGAAATAAAGTGCATCAATGCAATTTTGCATTATCTCTTCAAAATAGCATATATGTTAATTCCATGCACAGCAGAATGAATTAATGCTGGTAAACTTAGCCGTTTTTCTGAAAAATTGTGCACGCTCAGAAAAACGACAAAGTGTCAATATGACTCCGTTTCAACCATGCGGTGTGTTTTTCTGCTCAAGCCGGAGAGAGAGTGCGAGGTAGGCGGCTATCAGTTTTAAGGATGTTCCCCTCATGTGAATGCGCTGCCAATGAACCATGCAGTCAATTGAATAGTTTATGGCAGAAATAACATCAAATTAAGTCACAGAGGAAAGTTGTAAGTTTTAAATGGAATGAGTTATTTGTTATATGCTATGCACAGCAACAAGTTCATATCTTATATTTTGCTCTGTGCAATGCAACAGCACATGTGTTTTCTCTTCATTGCACAACGAAATAAAGTGCATCAATGCATTTTTGCATTATCTCTTCAAAATAGCATATATGTTAACTCCATGCACAGCAGAATGAATAATGCTGATACTCTTTGTCGTTTTTCTCAAAAATGGTGCACGCTCAGAAAAACGACAAAGTGTCAAAATTACTCCGTTCTGTGCAATGCAACAGCACATGTGTTTTCTCTTCATTGCACAACGAAATAAGTGCATCAATGCAATTTTGCATTATCTCTTCAAAATAGCATATATGTTAACGCCATGCACAACAGAATGATTTAATGCTGATAAACTTAGTCGTTTTTCTGCAAAATGGTGCACGCTCAGAAAAACGACTAAATGTCAAAATTAATCCGTTCTGTCCAATGCAACACCACATGTGTTATCTCTTCATTGCACATCGAAATAAAGTGCATCAATACAATTTTGCATTATCTCTTCAAAATAGCATATATGTTATTTCCATGCACAGCAGAATGAATTAATGCTGGCACACTTTGCCGTTTTTCTGAAAAATGGTGCACGCTCAGAAAAACGACTAAGTGTCAAAATTACTCCGTTCTGTGCAATGCAACAGCACATGTGTTTCTCTTCATTGCACAACGAAATAAAGTGCATCAATGCAATTTTGCATTATCTCTTCCAAATAGCATTTAGGTTAACTCCATGCAGAGCAGAATGAATAATGCTGATACACTTAGTCGTTTTTCTCAAAAATGGTGCACGCTCAGAAAAACGACTAAGTGTCAAAATTACTCCGTTCTGTGCAATGCAACAGCACATGTGTTTTCTCTTCATTGCACAACGAAATAAAGTGCATCAATGCAATTTTGCTTTATCTCTTCAAAATAGCATATATGTTAATTCCATGCACAGCAGAATGAATTAATGCTGGTAAACTTAGCCGTTTTTCTGAAAAATTGTGCACGCTCAGAAAAACGACTAAGTGTCAATATGACTCCGTTTCAACCATGCGGTGTGTTTTTCTGCTCAAGCCGGAGAGAGTGCGAGGTAAGCGGCTATCAGTTTTGAGGATGTTCCCCTCATGTGAATGCGCTCCCAATGAACCATGCAGTCAATTGAATAGTTTATGGCAGAAATAACATCAAATTAAGTCACAGAGGAAAGTTGTAAGTTTTAAATGGAATGAGTTATTTGTTATATGCTATGCACAGCAACAAGTTCATATCTTATATTTTGCTCTGTGCAATGCAACAGCACATGTGTTTTCTCTTCATTGCACAACGAAATAAAGTGCATCAATGCATTTTTGCATTATCTCTTCAAAATAGCATATATGTTAACTCCATGCACGGCAGAATGAATAATGCTGATACTCTTTGTCGTTTTTCTCAAAAATGGTGCACGCTCAGAAAAACGACTAAGTGTCAAAATTACTCCGTTCTGTGCAATGCAACAGCACATGTGTTTTCTCTTCATTGCACAACGAAAAAAAGTGCATCAATGCAATTTTGCATTATCTCTTCAAAATAGCATTTAGGTTAACTCCATGCAGAGCAGAATGAACAATGCTGATACACTTAGTCGTTTTTCTCAAAAATGGTTTACGCTCAAAAAAACGACTAAATGTCAATTACTCCGTTCTGTGCAATGCAACAGCACATGTGTTTTCTCTTCATTGCACAACGAAATAAAGTGCATCAATGCAATTTTGCATTATCTCTTCAAAATAGCATTTAGGTTAACTCCATGCACAGCAGAATGAATAATGCTGATACACTTAGTCGATTTTCTCAAAAATGGTGCACGCTCAGAAAAACGACTAAGTGTCAAAATTACTCCGTTCTGTGCAATGCAACAGCACATGTGTTTTCTCTTCATTGCACAACGAAATAAAGTGCATCAATGCAATTTTGCATTATCTCTTCAAAATAGCATATATGTTAATTCCATGCACAGCAGAATGAATAATGCTGATACACTTAGTCGTTTTTTTTCAAAAATGGTGCACGCTAAGAAAAACGACTAAGTGTCAATTACTCGGGTCTGTGCAATGCAAGAGCACATGTGTTTTCTCTTCATTGCACAACGAAATAAAGTGCATCAATGCAATTTTGCATTTTCTCTTCAAAATAGCATATATGTTAACTCCATGCACAGCAGAATGAATAATGCTGATACACTTTGTCGTTTTTCTAAAAAATGGTGCACGCTCAGAAAAACGACTAAGTGTCAAAATTACTCCGTTCTGTGCAATGCAACAGCACATGTGTTTTCTCTTCATTGCACAACGAAAAAAAGTGCATCAATGCAATTTTGCATTATCTCTTCAAAATAGCATATATGTTAATTCCATGCACAGCAGAATGAATTAATGCTGGTAAACTTAGCCGTTTTTCTGAAAAATGGTGCACGCTCAGAAAAACGACTGTGTCAATATGACTCCGTTTCAACCATGCGGTGTGTTTTTTCTGCTCAAGCCGGAGAGAGTGCGAGGTAGGCGGCTATAAGTTTTGAGGATGTTCCCCTCATGTGAATGCGCTCCAAATGAACCATGCAGTCAATTGAATAGTTTATGGCAGAAATAACATCAAATTAAGTCACAGAGGAAAGTTGTAAGTTTTAAATGGAATGAGTTATTTGTTATATGCTATGAAAAGCAACAAGTTCATATCTTATATTTTGCTCTGTGCAATGCAACAGCACATGTGTTTTCTCTTCATTGCACAACAAAATAAAGTGCATCAATGCAATTTTGCATTATCTCTTCAAAATAGCATTTAGGTTAACTCCATACACAGCAGAATGAATAATGCTGATACACTTAGTCGTTGTTCTCAAAAATGGTGCACGCTCAGAAAAACGACAAAGTGTCAAAATTACTCCGTTCTGTGCAATGCAACAGCACATGTGTTTTCTCTTCATTGCACAACGAAATAAGTGCATCAATGCAATTTTGCATTATCTCTTCAAAATAGCATATATGTTAACGCCATGCACAACAGAATGATTTAATGCTGATAAACTTAGTCGTTTTTCTGCAAAATGGTGCACGCTCAGAAAAACGACTAAATGTCAAAATTAATCCGTTCTGTCCAATGCAACACCACATGTGTTATCTCTTCATTGCACAACGAAATAAAGTGCATCAATACAATTTTGCATTATCTTTTAAAAATAGCATATATGTTATTTCCATGCACAGCAGAATGAATTAATGCTGGCACACTTTGCCGTTTTTCTGAAAAATGGTGCACGCTCAGAAAAACGACTAAGTGTCAAAATTACTCCGTTCTGTGCAATGCAACAGCACATGTGTTTCTCTTCATTGCACAACGAAATAAAGTGCATCAATGCAATTTTGCATTATCTCTTCCAAATAGCATTTAGGTTAACTCCATGCAGAGCAGAATGAATAATGCTGATACACTTAGTCGTTTTTCTCAAAAATGGTGCACGCTCAGAAAAACGACTAAGTGTCAAAATTACTCCGTTCTGTGCAATGCAAGAGCACATGTGTTTTCTCTTCATTGCACAACGAAATAAAGTGCATCAATGCAATTTTGCATTATCTCTTCAAAATAGCATATATGTTAATTCCATGCACAGCAGAATGAATTAATGCTGGTAAACTTAGCCGTTTTTCTGAAAAATGGTGCACGCTCAGAAAAACGACTAAGTGTCAATATGACTCCGTTTCAACCATGCGGTGTGTTTTTCTGCTCAAGTCGGAGAGAGTGCGAGGTAGGCGGCTATAAAAGTTGTAAGTTTTAAATGGAATGAGTTATTTGTTATATGCTATGCAAAGCAACAAGTTCATATCTTATATTTTGCTCTGTGCAATGCAACAGCACATGTGTTTTCTCTTCATTGCTCAACGAAATAAAGTGCATCAATGCAATTTTGCATTATCTCTTCAAAATAGCATTTAGGTTAACTCCATGCACAGCAGAATGAATAATGCTGATACACTTATTCGTTTTTCTCAAAAATGGTGCACGCTCAGAAAACGACTAAGTGTCAAAATTACTTCGTTCTGTGCAATGCAACAGCACATGTGTTTTCTCTTCATTGCACAACGAAATAAAGTGCATCAATGCAATTTTGCATTATCGCTTCAAAATAGCATATATGTTAATTCCATGCACAGCAGAATGAATTAATGCTGATACACTTAGTCGTTTTCTGAAAAATGGTGCATTGCTCAGAAAAAAACGACTGTCAAAATTTCTCTTTGCAATGCAACAGCACATGTGTTTTCTCTTCATTGCACAACGAAATAAATTGCATCAATGCAATTTTGCATTATCTCTTCAACATAGCATATATGTTAACGCCATGCACAAAAGAATGATTTAATGCTGATAAACTTAGTCGTTTTTCTGCAAAATGGTGCACGCTCAGAAAAACGACTAAGTGTCAAAATTAATCCGTTCTGTCCAATGCAACACCACATGTGTTATCTCTTCATTGCACAACGAAATAAAGTGCATCAATACAATTTTGCATTATCTCTTCAAAATAGCATATATGTTATTTCCATGCACAGCAGAATGAATTAATGCTGTACACTTAGCCGTTTTTCTGAAAAATGGTGCACGCTCAGAAAAACGACTAAGTGTCAATATGACTCCGTTTCAACCATGCGGTGTATTTTTCTGCTGAAGCCGGAGAGATTGCGAGGTAGGCGGCTATAAGTTTTGAGGATGTTCCCCTCATGTGAATGCGCTCCAAATGAACCATGCAGTCAATTGAATAGTTTATGGCAGAAATAACATCAAATTAAGTCACAGGAAAGTTGTAAGTTTTAAATGGAATGAGTTATTTGTTATATGCTATGCACAGCAACAAGTTCATATCTTAAATTTTGCTCTGTGCAATGTAACAGCACATGTGTTTTCTCTTCATTGCACAACGAAATAAAGTGCATCAATGCAATTTTGCATTATCTCTTCAAAATAGCATATATGTTAATTCCATGCACAGCAGAATGAATTAATGCTGGTAAACTTAGCCGTTTTTCTGAAAAATTGTGCACGCTCAGAAAAACGACAAAGTGTCAATATGACTCCGTTTCAACCATGCGGTGTGTTTTTCTGCTCAAGCCGGAGAGAGAGTGCGAGGTAGGCGGCTATCAGTTTTAAGGATGTTCCCCTCATGTGAATGCGCTGCCAATGAACCATGCAGTCAATTGAATAGTTTATGGCAGAAATAACATCAAATTAAGTCACAGAGGAAAGTTGTAAGTTTTAAATGGAATGAGTTATTTGTTATATGCTATGCACAGCAACAAGTTCATATCTTATATTTTGCTCTGTGCAATGCAACAGCACATGTGTTTTCTCTTCATTGCACAACGAAATAAAGTGCATCAATGCATTTTTGCATTATCTCTTCAAAATAGCATATATGTTAACTCCATGCACAGCAGAATGAATAATGCTGATACTCTTTGTCGTTTTTCTCAAAAATGGTGCACGCTCAGAAAAACGACAAAGTGTCAAAATTACTCCGTTCTGTGCAATGCAACAGCACATGTGTTTTCTCTTCATTGCACAACGAAATAAGTGCATCAATGCAATTTTGCATTATCTCTTCAAAATAGCATATATGTTAACGCCATGCACAACAGAATGATTTAATGCTGATAAACTTAGTCGTTTTTCTGCAAAATGGTGCACGCTCAGAAAAACGACTAAATGTCAAAATTAATCCGTTCTGTGCAATGCAACAGCACATGTGTTTTCTCTTCATTGCACAACGAAATAAAGTGCATCAATGCAATTTTGCATTATCTCTTCAAAATAGCATATATGTTAATTCCATGCACAGCAGAATGAATTAATGCTGGTAAACTTAGCCGTTTTTCTGAAAAATTGTGCACGCTCAGAAAAACGACTAAGTGTCAATATGACTCCGTTTCAACCATGCGGTGTGTTTTTCTGCTCAAGCCGGAGAGAGTGCGAGGTAAGCGGCTATCAGTTTTGAGGATGTTCCCCTCATGTGAATGCGCTCCCAATGAACCATGCAGTCAATTGAATAGTTTATGGCAGAAATAACATCAAATTAAGTCACAGAGGAAAGTTGTAAGTTTAAATGGAATGAGTTATTTGTTATATGCTATGCACAGCAACAAGTTCATATCTTATATTTTGCTCTGTGCAATGCAACAGCACATGTGTTTTCTCTTCATTGCACAACGAAATAAAGTGCATCAATGCATTTTTGCATTATCTCTTCAAAATAGCATATATGTTAACTCCATGCACAGCAGAATGAATAATGCTGATACTCTTTGTCGTTTTTCTCAAAAATGGTGCACGCTCAGAAAAACGACTAAGTGTCAAAATTACTCCGTTCTGTGCAATGCAACAGCACATGTGTTTTCTCTTCATTGCACAACGAAAAAAAGTGCATCAATGCAATTTTGCATTATCTCTTCAAAATAGCATTTAGGTTAACTCCATGCAGAGCAGAATGAACAATGCTGATACACTTAGTCGTTTTTCTCAAAAATGGTTTACGCTCAAAAAAACGACTAAATGTCAATTACTCCGTTCTGTGCAATGCAACAGCACATGTGTTTTCTCTTCATTGCACAACGAAATAAAGTGCATCAATGCAATTTTGCATTATCTCTTCAAAATAGCATTTAGGTTAACTCCATGCACAGCAGAATGAATAATGCTGATACACTTAGTCGATTTTCTCAAAAATGGTGCACGCTCAGAAAAACGACTAAGTGTCAAAATTACTCCGTTCTGTGCAATGCAACAGCACATGTGTTTTCTCTTCATTGCACAACGAAATAAAGTGCATCAATGCAATTTTGCATTATCTCTTCAAAATAGCATATATGTTAATTCCATGCACAGCAGAATGAATAATGCTGATACACTTAGTCGTTTTTTTCAAAAATGGTGCACGCTAAGAAAAACGACTAAGTGTCAATTACTCGGGTCTGTGCAATGCAAGAGCACATGTGTTTTCTCTTCATTGCACAACGAAATAAAGTGCATCAATGCAATTTTGCATTATCTCTTCAAAATAGCATATATGTTAACTCCATGCACAGCAGAATGAATAATGCTGATACACTTTGTCGTTTTTCTAAAAAATGGTGCACGCTCAGAAAAAACGACTAAGTGTCAAAATTACTACTCCGTTCTGTGCAATGCAACAGCACATGTGTTTCTCTTCATTGCACAACGAAATAAAGTGCATCAATGCAATTTTGCATTATCTCTTCCAAATAGCATTTAGGTTAACTCCATGCAGAGCAGAATGAATAATGCTGATACACTTAGTCGTTTTTCTCAAAAATGGTGCACGCTCAGAAAAACGACTAAGTGTCAAAATTACTACTCCGTTCTGTGCAATGCAACAGCACATGTGTTTTCTCTTCATTGCACAACGAAATAAAGTGCATCAATGCAATTTTGCATTATCTCTTCAAAATAGCATATATGTTAATTCCATGCACAGCAGAATGAATAATGCTGATACACTTAGTCGTTTTTTTCAAAAATGGTGCACGCTAAGAAAAACGACTAAGTGTCAATTACTCGGGTCTGTGCAATGCAAGAGCACATGTGTTTTCTCTTCATTGCACAACGAAATAAAGTGCATCAATGCAATTTTGCATTATCTCTTCAAAATAGCATATATGTTAACTCCATGCACAGCAGAATGAATAATGCTGATACATTTAGTCGTTTTTTCTCAAAAATGGTGCACGCTCAGAAAAACGACTAAGTGTCAAAATTACTCCGTTCTGTGCAATGCAACAGCACATGTGTTTTCTCTTCATTGCACAACGAAATAAAGTGCATCAATGTAATTTTGCATTATCTCTTCAAAATAGCATATATGTTAATTCCATGCACAGCAGAATGAATTAATGCTGGTAAACTTAGCCGTTTTTCTGAAAAATTGTGCAAGCTCAGAAAAACGACTGAGTGTCAATATGACTCCGTTTCAACCATGCGGTGTGTTTTTCTGCTCAAGCCGGAGAGAGTGCGAGGTAGGCGGCTATCAGTTTTGAGGATGTTCCCCTCATATGAATGCGCTCCAAATGAACCATGCAGTCAATTGAATAGTTTATGGCAGAAATAACATCAAATTAAGTCACAGAGGAAAGTTGTAAGTTTTAAATGGAATGAGTTATTTGTTACATGCTATGCAAAGCAACAAGTTCATATCTTATATTTTGCTGTGTGCATTGCAACAGCACATGTGTTTTCTCTTCATTGCACAACGAAATAAAGTGCATCAATGCAATTTTGCATTATCTCTTCAAAATAGCATTTAGGTGAACTCCATGCACAGCAGAATGAATAATGCTGATACTCTTTGTCGTTTTTCTCAAAAATGGTGCACGCTCAGAAAAACGACTAAGTGTCAAAATTACTCCGTTCTGTGCAATGCAACAGCACATGTGTTTTCTCTTCATTGCACTACGAAAAAAAGTGCATCAATGCAATTTTGCATTATCTCTTCAAAATAGCATTTAGGTTAACTCCATGCAGAGCAGAATGAATAATGCTGAAACACTTAGTCGTTTTTCTCAAAAATGTTGCACGCTCAGAAAAACGACTAAGGGTCAAAAGGACTCCGTTTCAACCATGCGGTGTGTTTCTCTGCTCAAGCCGGAGAGAGTGCGAGGTAGGCGGCTTGCAGTTATGAGGATGTTCCCCTCATGTGAATGCGATCCAAATGAACCATGCAGTCAATTGACTGCTTTATGGCAGAAGTAACATCAAACTAAGTCACAGAGGAAAGTTGTAAGTTTGAAATGGAATGCATTATTTGTTATATGCTATGCAAAGCAACAAGTTCATTTCTTATGTTTTGCTCTGTGCAATGCAACAGCACATGTGTTTTCTCTTCATTGCTCAACGAAATAAAGTGCATCAATGCAATTTTGCATTATCGCTTCAAAATAGCATATATGTTAATTCCATGCACAGCAGAATGAATTAATGCTGATACACTTAGTCGTTTTTCTGAAAAGAAATTTATCTTTGCAATGCAACAGCACATGTGTTTTCTCTTCATTGCACAACGAAATAAAGTGCTTCAATGCAATTTTGCATTATCTCTTCAAAATAGCATTTATGTTATTTCCATGCACAGCAGAATGAATTAATGCTGGTACACTTAGCCGTTTTTCTGAAAAATGGTGCACGCTCAGAATAACGACTAAGTGTCAATATGACTCCGTTTCAACCATGCGGTGTGTTTTTCTGCTCAAGCCGGAGAGAGTGCGAGGTAGGCGGCTTGAAGTTATAAGGATGTTCCCCTCATGTGAATGCGCTCCATATGAACCATGCAGTCAATTTACTAGTTTATGGCAGAAGTAACATCAAATTAAGTCACAGAGGAAAGTTGTAAGTTTTAAATGGAATGAGTTATTTGTTATATGCTATGCAAAGCAACAAGTTCATATCTTATATTTTGCTCTGTGCAATGCAACAGCACCTGTGTTTTCTCTTCATTGCACAACGAAATAAAGTGCATCAATGCAATTTTGCATTATCTCTTCAAAATAGCATATATGTTAACTCCATGCACAGCCGAATGAATAATGCTGCTACACTTAGTCGTTTTTCTCAAAAATGGTGCACGCTCAGAAAAACGACTAAGTGTCAAATTTACTCCGTTCTGTGCAATGCAACACCACATGTGTTTTCTCTTCATTGTACAACGAAATAAAGTGCATCAATACAATTTTGCATTATCTCTTCAAAATAGCATATATGTTAACTCCATGCACAGCAGAATGAATAATGCTGATACACTCAGTCGTTTTTCTCAAAAATGGTGCACGCTCAGAAAAACGACTAAGTGTCAAAATTACTCCGTTCTGTGCAATGCAACAGCACATGTGTTTTCTCTTCATTGCACAACGAAATAAAGTGCATCAATGCAATTTTGCATTATCTCTTCAAAATAGCATATATGTTAACTCCATGCACAGCAGAATGAATAATGCTGATACACTTATTCGTGTTTCTCAAAAATGGTGCAAGCTCAGAAAAACGACTAAGTGTCAAAATTACTCCGTTCTGTGCAATGCAACAGCACATGTGTTTTCTCTTCATTGCACAACGAAATAAAGTGCATCAATGCAATTTTGCATTATCTCTTCAAAATAGCATATATGTTAACTCCATGCACAGCAGAATGAATAATGCTGATACACTTATTCGTGTTTCTCAAAAATGGTGCAAGCTCAGAAAAACGACTAAGTGTCAAAATTACTCCGTTCTGTGCAATGTAACAGTACATGTGTTTTCTCTTCATTGCACAACGAAATAAAGTACATCAATGCAATTTTGCATTATCTCTTCAAAATAGCATATTTGTTAACTCCATGCACAGCAGAATGAATTAATGCTGGTACACTTTGCCGTTTTTCTGAAAAATGGTGCACGCTCAGAAAAACGACTAAGGGTCAAAAGGACTCCGTTTCAACCATGCGGTGTGTTTCTCTGCTCAAGCCGGAGAGAGTGCGAGGTAGGCGGCTTGAAGTTATGAGGATGTTCCCCTCATGTGAATGCGGTCCAAATGAACCATGCAGTCAATTGACTGTTTTATGGCAGAAGTAACATCAAACTAAGTCACAGAGGAAAGTTGTAAGTTTTAAATGGAATGCATTATTTGTTATATGCTATGCAAAGCAACAAGTTCATTTCTTATATTTTGCTCTGTGCAATGCAACAGCACATGTGTTTTCTCTTCATTGCACAACCAAATAAAGTGCATCAATGCAGTTTTGCATTATCTCTTCAAAATAGCGTATATGTTAACTCCATGCACAGCAGAATGAATAATGCTGATACACTTATTCGTTTTTCTCAAAAATGGTGCACGCTCAGAAAAATGACTAAGTGTCAAAATTACTCCGTTCTGTGCAATGCAACAGCACATGTGTTTTCTCTTCATTGCACAACGAAATAAAGTGCATCAATGCAATTTTGCATTATCGCTTCAAAATAGCATATATGTTAATTCCATGCCCAGCAGAATGAATTAATGCTGATACACTTAGTCGTTTTTCTGAAAAATGGTGCAACGCTTCAGAAACGAAATTTATCTTTGCAATGCAACAGCACATGTGTTTTCTCTTCATTGCACAACGAAATAAAGTGCATCAATGCAATTTTGCATTATCTCTTCAAAATAGCATTTATGTTATTTCCATGCACAGCAGAATGAATTAATGCTGGTACACTTAGCCGTTTTTCTGAAAAATGGTGCACGCTCAGAATAACGACTAAGTGTCAATATGACTCCGTTTCAACCATGCGGTGTGTTTTTCTGCTCAAGCCGGAGAGAGTGCGAGGTAGGCGGCTTGAAGTTATAAGGATGTTCCCCTCATGTGAATGCGCTCCATATGAACCATGCAGTCAATTTACTAGTTTATGGCAGAAGTAACATCAAATTAAGTCACAGAGGAAAGTTGTAAGTTTTAAATGGAATGAGTTATTTGTTATATGCTATGCAAAGCAACAAGTTCATATCTTATATTTTGCTCTGTGCAATGCAACAGCACCTGTGTTTTCTCTTCATTGCACAACGAAATAAAGTGCATCAATGCAATTTTGCATTATCTCTTCAAAATAGCATATATGTCAACTCCATGCACAGCCGAATGAATAATGCTGCTACACTTAGTCGTTTTTCTCAAAAATGGTGCACGCTCAGAAAAACGACTAAGTGTCAATTACTCCGTTCTGTGCAATGCAACAGCACATGTGTTTTCTCTTCATTGCACAACGAAATAAAGTGCATCAATGCAATTTTGCATTATCTCTTCAATATAGCATATATGTTAACTCCATGCACAGCAGAATGAGTTAATGCTGATACACTTAGTCGTTTTTCTCAAAAATGGTGCACGCTCAGAAAAATGACTAAGTGTCAAATTTACTCCGTTCTGTGCAATGCAACACCACATGTGTTTTCTCTTCAGTGCACAACGAAATAAAGTGCATCAATGCAATTTTGCATTATCTCTTCAAAATAGCATAAATGTTAATTCCATGCACAGCAGAATGAATTAATGCTGGGACACTTAGCCGTTTTTCTGAAAAATGGTGCACGCTCAGAATAACGACTAAGTGTCAATATGACTCCGTTTCAACCATGCGGTGTGTTTTTCTGCTCAAGCCGGAGAGAGTGCGAGGTAGGCGGCTTGAAGTTATAAGGATGTTCCCCTCATGTGAATGCGCTCCATATGAACCATGCAGTCAATTGACTAGTTTATGGCAGAAGTAACATCAAATTAAGTCACAGAGGAAAGTTGTAAGTTTTAAATGGAATGAGTTATTTGTTATATGCTATGCAAAGCAACAAGTTCATATCTTATATTTTGCTCTGTGCAATGCAACAGCACATGCGTTTTCTCTTCATTGCACAACGAAATAAAGTGCATCAATGCAATTTTGCATTATCTCTTCAATATAGCATATATGTTAACTCCATGCACAGCAGAATGAGTTAATGCTGATACACTTAGTCGTTTTTCTCAAAAATGGTGTACACTCAGAAAAACGATCAAGTGTCAAAATTACTCCGTTCTGTGCAATGCAACAGCACATGTGTTTTCTCTTCATTGCAAAACGAAATAAAGTGCATCAATGCAATTTTGCATTATCTCTTGAAAATAGCATATATGTTAACTCCATGCACAGCTGAATGAATAATGCTGATACACTTAGTCGTTTTTCTCAAAAATGGTGCACGCTCAGAAAAAACGACTAAGTGTCAAAATTACTCCGTTCTGTGCAATGCAACAGCACATGTGTTTTCTCTTCCTTGCACAACGAAATAAAGTGCATCAATGCAATTTTGTATTATCTCTTCAAAATAGCATATATGTTAATTCCATGCACAGCAGAATGAATTAATGCTGATACACTTAGTCGTTTTTCTGAAAAGAAATTTCTCTTTGCAATGCAACAGCACATGTGTTTTCTCTTCATTGCACAACGAAATAAAGTGCATCAATGCAATTTTGCATTATCTCTTCAAAATAGCACATATGTTAACGCCATGCACAACAGAATGATTTAATGCTGATAAACTTAGTCGTTTTTCTGCAAAATGGTGCACGCTTAGAAAAACGACTAAGTGTCAAAATGAATCCGTTCTGTCCAATGCAACACCACATGTGTTATCTCTTCATTGCACAACGTAATAAAGTGCATCAATACAATTTTGCTTTATCTCTTCAAAATAGCATATATGTTAACTCCATGCACAGCAGAATGAATTAATGCTGGTAAACTTAGCCGTTTTTCTGATAAATTGTGCACATTCAGAAAAACGACAAAGTGTCAATATGACTCCGTTTCAACCATGCGGTGTGTTTTTCTGCTCAAGCCGGAGAGAGTGCGAGGTAGGCGGCTATCAGTTTTAAGGATGTTCCCCTCATGTGAATGCGCTCCCAATGAACCATGCAGTCAATTGAATAGTTTATGGCAGAAATAACATCAAATTAAGTCACAGAGGAAAGTTGTAAGTTTTAAATGGAATGAGTTATTTGTTATATGCTATGCACAGCAACAAGTTTATATCTTATATTTTGCTCTGTGCAATGCAACAGCACATGTGTTTTCTCTTCATTGCACAACGAAATAAAGTGCATCAATGCATTTTTGCATTATCTCTTCAAAATAGCATATATGTTAACTCCATGCACAGCAGAATGAATAATGCTGATACTCTTTGTCGTTTTTCTCAAAAATGGTGCACGCTCAGAAAAACGACTAAGTGTCAAAATTACTCCGTTCTGTGCAATGCAACAGCACATGTGTTTTCACTTCATTGCACAACGAAAAAAAGTGCATCAATGCAATTTTGCATTATCTCTTCAAAATAGCATATATGTTAATTCCATGCACAGCAGAATGAATTAATGCTGGTAAACTTAGCCGTTTTTCTGAAAAATGGTGCACGCTCAGAAAAACGACTAAGTGTCAATATGACTCCGTTTCAACCATGCGGTGTGTTTTTCTGCTCAAGTCGGAGAGAGTGCGAGGTAGGCGGCTATAAATGTTGTAAGTTTTTAAATGGAATGAGTTATTTGTTATATGCTATGCAAAGCAACAAGTTCATATCTTATATTTTGCTCTGTGCAATGCAAAAGCACATGTGTTTTCTCTTCATTGCACAACGAAATAAAGTGCATCAATGCAATTTTGCATTATCTCTTCAAAATAGCATATATGTTAACTCCATGCACAGCAGAATGAATAATGCTGATGCACTTAGTCGTTTTTCTCAAAAATGGTGCACGCTCAGAAAAAACGACTAAGTGTCAAATTTACTCCGTTCTGTGCAATGCAACAGCACATGTGTTTTCTCTTCATTGCACAACGAAATAAAGTGCATCAATACAATTTTGCATTATCTCTTCAAAATAGCATATATGTTAACTCCATGCACAGCAGAATGAATAATGCTGATACACTTATTCGTGTTTCTCAAAAATGGTGCAAGCTCAGAAAAACGACTAAGTGTCAAAATTACTCCGTTCTGTGCAATGTAACAGTACATGTGTTTTCTCTTCATTGCACAACGAAATAAAGTACATCAATGCAATTTTGCATTATCTCTTCAAAATAGCATATTTGTTAACTCCATGCACAGCAGAATGAATTAATGCTGGTACACTTTGCCGTTTTTCTGAAAAATGGTGCACGCTCAGAAAAACGACTAAGGGTCAAAAGGACTCCGTTTCAACCATGCGGTGTGTTTCTCTGCTCAAGCCGGAGAGAGTGCGAGGTAGGCGGCTTGAAGTTATGAGGATGTTCCCCTCATGTGAATGCGGTCCAAATGAACCATGCAGTCAATTGACTGTTTTATGGCAGAAGTAACATCAAACTAAGTCACAGAGGAAAGTTGTAAGTTTTAAATGGAATGCATTATTTGTTATATGCTATGCAAAGCAACAAGTTCATTTCTTATATTTTGCTCTGTGCAATGCAACAGCACATGTGTTTTCTCTTCATTGCACAACCAAATAAAGTGCATCAATGCAGTTTTGCATTATCTCTTCAAAATAGCGTATATGTTAACTCCATGCACAGCAGAATGAATAATGCTGATACACTTATTCGTTTTTCTCAAAAATGGTGCACGCTCAGAAAAATGACTAAGTGTCAAAATTACTCCGTTCTGTGCAATGCAACAGCACATGTGTTTTCTCTTCATTGCACAACGAAATAAAGTGCATCAATGCAATTTTGCATTATCGCTTCAAAATAGCATATATGTTAATTCCATGCCCAGCAGAATGAATTAATGCTGATACACTTAGTCGTTTTTCTGAAAAGAAATTTATCTTTGCAATGCAACAGCACATGTGTTTTCTCTTCATTGCACAACGAAATAAAGTGCATCAATGCAATTTTGCATTATCTCTTCAAAATAGCATTTATGTTATTTCCATGCACAGCAGAATGAATTAATGCTGGTACACTTAGCCGTTTTTCTGAAAAATGGTGCACGCTCAGAATAACGACTAAGTGTCAATATGACTCCGTTTCAACCATGCGGTGTGTTTTTCTGCTCAAGCCGGAGAGAGTGCGAGGTAGGCGGCTTGAAGTTATAAGGATGTTCCCCTCATGTGAATGCGCTCCATATGAACCATGCAGTCAATTTACTAGTTTATGGCAGAAGTAACATCAAATTAAGTCACAGAGGAAAGTTGTAAGTTTTAAATGGAATGAGTTATTTGTTATATGCTATGCAAAGCAACAAGTTCATATCTTATATTTTGCTCTGTGCAATGCAACAGCACCTGTGTTTTCTCTTCATTGCACAACGAAATAAAGTGCATCAATGCAATTTTGCATTATCTCTTCAAAATAGCATATATGTCAACTCCATGCACAGCCGAATGAATAATGCTGCTACACTTAGTCGTTTTTCTCAAAAATGGTGCACGCTCAGAAAAACGACTAAGTGTCAATTACTCCGTTCTGTGCAATGCAACAGCACATGTGTTTTCTCTTCATTGCACAACGAAATAAAGTGCATCAATGCAATTTTGCATTATCTCTTCAATATAGCATATATGTTAACTCCATGCACAGCAGAATGAGTTAATGCTGATACACTTAGTCGTTTTTCTCAAAAATGGTGCACGCTCAGAAAAATGACTAAGTGTCAAATTTACTCCGTTCTGTGCAATGCAACACCACATGTGTTTTCTCTTCAGTGCACAACGAAATAAAGTGCATCAATGCAATTTTGCATTATCTCTTCAAAATAGCATAAATGTTAATTCCATGCACAGCAGAATGAATTAATGCTGGGACACTTAGCCGTTTTTCTGAAAAATGGTGCACGCTCAGAATAACGACTAAGTGTCAATATGACTCCGTTTCAACCATGCGGTGTGTTTTTCTGCTCAAGCCGGAGAGAGTGCGAGGTAGGCGGCTTGAAGTTATAAGGATGTTCCCCTCATGTGAATGCGCTCCATATGAACCATGCAGTCAATTGACTAGTTTATGGCAGAAGTAACATCAAATTAAGTCACAGAGGAAAGTTGTAAGTTTTAAATGGAATGAGTTATTTGTTATATGCTATGCAAAGCAACAAGTTCATATCTTATATTTTGCTCTGTGCAATGCAACAGCACATGCGTTTTCTCTTCATTGCACAACGAAATAAAGTGCATCAATGCAATTTTGCATTATCTCTTCAATATAGCATATATGTTAACTCCATGCACAGCAGAATGAGTTAATGCTGATACACTTAGTCGTTTTTCTCAAAAATGGTGTACACTCAGAAAATCGATCAAGTGTCAAAATTACTCCGTTCTGTGCAATGCAACAGCACATGTGTTTTCTCTTCATTGCAAAACGAAATAAAGTGCATCAATGCAATTTTGCATTATCTCTTGAAAATAGCATATATGTTAACTCCATGCACAGCTGAATGAATAATGCTGATACACTTAGTCGTTTTTCTCAAAAATGGTGCACGCTCAGAAAAACGACTAAGTGTCAAAATTACTCCGTTCTGTGCAATGCAACAGCACATGTGTTTTCTCTTCCTTGCACAACGAAATAAAGTGCATCAATGCAATTTTGTATTATCTCTTCAAAATAGCATATATGTTAATTCCATGCACAGCAGAATGAATTAATGCTGATACACTTAGTCGTTTTTCTGAAAAGAAATTTCTCTTTGCAATGCAACAGCACATGTGTTTTCTCTTCATTGCACAACGAAATAAAGTGCATCAATGCAATTTTGCATTATCTCTTCAAAATAGCACATATGTTAACGCCATGCACAACAGAATGATTTAATGCTGATAAACTTAGTCGTTTTTCTGCAAAATGGTGCACGCTTAGAAAAACGACTAAGTGTCAAAATGAATCCGTTCTGTCCAATGCAACACCACATGTGTTATCTCTTCATTGCACAACGTAATAAAGTGCATCAATACAATTTTGCTTTATCTCTTCAAAATAGCATATATGTTAACTCCATGCACAGCAGAATGAATTAATGCTGGTAAACTTAGCCGTTTTTCTGATAAATTGTGCACATTCAGAAAAACGACAAAGTGTCAATATGACTCCGTTTCAACCATGCGGTGTGTTTTTCTGCTCAAGCCGGAGAGAGTGCGAGGTAGGCGGCTATCAGTTTTAAGGATGTTCCCCTCATGTGAATGCGCTCCCAATGAACCATGCAGTCAATTGAATAGTTTATGGCAGAAATAACATCAAATTAAGTCACAGAGGAAAGTTGTAAGTTTTAAATGGAATGAGTTATTTGTTATATGCTATGCAAAGCAACAAGTTCATATCTTATATTTTGCTCTGTGCAATGCAAAAGCACATGTGTTTTCTCTTCATTGCACAACGAAATAAAGTGCATCAATGCAATTTTGCATTATCTCTTCAAAATAGCATTTAGGTTAACTCCATGCACAGCAGAATGAATAATGCTGATGCACTTAGTCGTTTTTCTCAAAAATGGTGCACGCTCAGAAAAATGACTAGGTGTCAAAATTACTCCGTTCTGTGCAATGCAACAGCACATGTGTTTTCTCTTCATTGCACAACGAAATAAAGTGCATCAATGCAATTTTGCATTATCTCTTCAAAATAGCATATATGTTAATTCCATGCACAGCAGAATGAATTAATGCTGGTAAACTTAGCCGTTTTTCTGAAAAATGGTGCACGCTCAGAAAAACGACTAAGTGTCAATATGACTCCGTTTCAACCATGCGGTGTGTTTTTCTGCTCAAGTCGGAGAGAGTGCGAGGTAGGCGGCTATAAAAGTTGTAAGTTTTAAATGGAATGAGTTATTTGTTATATGCTATGCAAAGCAACAAGTTCATATCTTATATTTTGCTCTGTGCAATGCAACAGCACATGTGTTTTCTCTTCATTGCACAACGAAATAAAGTGCATCAATGCAATTTTGCATTATCTCTTCAAAATAGCATTTAGGTTAACTCCATGCACACCAGAATGAATAATGCTGATACACTTAGTCGTTTTTTCTCAAAAATGGTGCACGCTCAGAAAAATGACTAGGTGTCAAAATTACTCCGTTCTGTGCAATGCAACAGCACATGTGTTTTCTCTTCATTGCACAACGAAATAAAGTGCATCAATACAATTTTGCTTTATCTCTTCAAAATAGCATATATGTTAACTCCATGCACAGCAGAATGAATAATGCTGATACATTTAGTCGTTTTTCTCAAAAATGGTGCACGCTCAGAAAAACGACTAAGTGTCAATTACTCCGTTCTGTGCAATGCAACAGCACATGTGTTTTCTCTTCATTGCACAACGAAATAAAGTGCATCAATGCAATTTTGCATTATCTCTTCAATATAGCATATATGTTAACTCCATGCACAGCAGAATGAGTTATTGCTGATACACTTAGTCGTTTTTCTCAAAAATGGTGCACGCTCAGAAAAACGACTAAGTGTCAAATTTACTCCGTTCTGTGCAATGCAACACCACATGTGTTTTCTCTTCATTGCACAACGAAATAAAGTGCATCAATGCAATTTTGCATTATCTCTTCAAAATAGCATATATGTTAATTCCATGCACAGCAGAATGAATTAATGCTGGGACACTTAGCCGTTTTTCTGAAAAATGGTGCACGCTCAGAATAACGACTAAGTGTCAATATGACACCGTTTCAACCATGCGGTGTGTTTTTCTGCTCAAGCCGGAGAGAGTGCGAGGTAGGCGGCTTGAAGTTATAAGGATGTTCCCCTCATGTGAATGCGCTCCATATGAACCATGCAGTCAATTGACTAGTTTATGGCAGAAGTAACATCAAATTAAGTCACAGAGGAAAGTTGTAAGTTTTAAATGGAATGAGTTATTTGTTATATGCTATGCAAAGCAACAAGTTCATATCTTATATTTTGCTCTGTGCAATGCAACAGCACATGTGTTTTCTCTTCATTGCACAACGAAATAAAGTGCATCAATGCAATTTTGCATTATCTCTTCAAAATAGCATATATGTTAACTCCATGCACAGCAGAATGAATAATGCTGCTACACTTAGTCGTTTTTCTCAAAAATGGTGCACGCTCAGAAAAACGACTAAGTGTCAATTACTCCGTTCTGTGCAATGCAACAGCACATGCATTTTCTCTTCATTGCACAACGAAATAAAGTGCATCAATGCAATTTTGCATTATCTCTTCAATATAGCATATATGTTAACTCCATGCACAGCAGAATGAATTAATGCTGATACACTTAGTCGTTTTTCTGAAAAGAAATTTCTCTTTGCAATGCAACAGCACATGTGTTTTCGCTTCATTGCACAACGAAATAAAGTGCATCAATGCAATTTTGCATTATCTCTTCAAAATAGCACATATGTTAACGCCATGCACAACAGAATGATTTAATGCTGATAAACTTAGTCGTTTTTCTGCAAAATGGTGCACGCTTAGAAAAACGACTAAGTGTCAAAATGAATCCGTTCTGTCCAATGCAACACCACATGTGTTATCTCTTCATTGCACAACGAAATAAAGTGCATCAATACAATTTTGCTTTATCTCTTCAAAATAGCATATATGTTAACTCCATGCACAGCAGAATGAATAATGCTGATACATTTAGTCGTTTTTCTCAAAAATGGTGCACGCTCAGAAAAACGACTAAGTGTCAAAATTACTCCGTTCTGTGCAATGCAACAGCACATGTGTTTTCTCTTCATTGCACAACGAAATAAAGTGCATCAATGTAATTTTGCAATATCTCTTCAAAATAGCATATATGTTAATTCCATGCACAGCAGAATGAATTAATGCTGGTGAACTTAGCCGTTTCTTTGAAAAATTGTGCAAGCTCAGAAAAACGACTAAGTGTCAATATGACTCCGTTTCAACCATGCGGTGTGTTTTTCTGCTCAAGCCGGAGAGAGTGCGAGGTAGGCCTATCAGTTTTGAGGATGTTCCCCTCATGTGAATGCGCTCCAAATGAACCATGCAGTCAATTGAATAGTTTATGGCAGAAATAACATCAAATTAAGTCACAGAGGAAAGTTGTAAGTTTTAAATGGAATGAGTTATTTGTTACATGCTATGCAAAGCAACAAGTTCACATCTTATATTTTGCTCTGTGCATTGCAACAGCACATGTGTTTTCTCTTCATTGCACAACGAAATAAAGTGCATCAATGCAATTTTGCATTATCTCTTCAAAATAGCATATATGTTAACTCCATGCACAGCAGAATGAATAATGCTGATACATTTAGTCGTTTTTCTCAAAAATGGTGCACGCTCAGAAAAACGACTAAGTGTCAAAATTACTCCGTTCTGTGCAATGCAACAGCACATGTGTTTTCTCTTCATTGCACAACGAAATAAAGTGCATCAATGTAATTTTGCATTATCTCTTCAAAATAGCATATATGTTAATTCCATGCACAGCAGAATGAATTAATGCTGGTAAACTTAGCCGTTTTTCTGAAAAATTGTGCAAGCTCAGAAAAACGACTAAGTGTCAATATGACTCCGTTTCAACCATGCGGTGTGTTTTTCTGCTCAAGCCGGAGAGAGTGCGAGGTAGGCGGCTATCAGTTTTGAGGATGTTCCCCTCATATGAATGCGCTCCAAATGAACCATGCAGTCAATTGAATAGTTTATGGCAGAAATAACATCAAATTAAGTCACAGAGGAAAGTTGTAAGTTTTAAATGGAATGAGTTATTTGTTACATGCTATGCAAAGCAACAAGTTCATATCTTATATTTTGCTGTGTGCATTGCAACAGCACATGTGTTTTCTCTTCATTGCACAACGAAATAAAGTGCATCAATGCAATTTTGCATTATCTCTTCAAAATAGCATTTAGGTGAACTCCATGCACAGCAGAATGAATAATGCTGATACTCTTTGTCGTTTTTCTCAAAAATGGTGCACGCTCAGAAAAACGACTAAGTGTCAAAATTACTCCGTTCTGTGCAATGCAACAGCACATGTGTTTTCTCTTCATTGCACTACGAAAAAAAGTGCATCAATGCAATTTTGCATTATCTCTTCAAAATAGCATTTAGGTTAACTCCATGCAGAGCAGAATGAATAATGCTGAAACACTTAGTCGTTTTTCTCAAAAATGTTGCACGCTCAGAAAAACGACTAAGGGTCAAAAGGACTCCGTTTCAACCATGCGGTGTGTTTCTCTGCTCAAGCCGGAGAGAGTGCGAGGTAGGCGGCTTGAAGTTATGAGGATGTTCCCCTCATGTGAATGCGGTCCAAATGAACCATGCAGTCAATTGACTGCTTTATGGCAGAAGTAACATCAAACTAAGTCACAGAGGAAAGTTGTAAGTTTGAAATGGAATGCATTATTTGTTATATGCTATGCAAAGCAACAAGTTCATTTCTTATGTTTTGCTCTGTGCAATGCAACAGCACATGTGTTTTCTCTTCATTGCACAACGAAATAAAGTGCATCAATGCAATTTTGCATTATCGCTTCAAAATAGCATATATGTTAATTCCATGCACAGCAGAATGAATTAATGCTGATACACTTAGTCGTTTTTCTGAAAAGAAATTTATCTTTGCAATGCAACAGCACATGTGTTTTCTCTTCATTGCACAACGAAATAAAGTGCTTCAATGCAATTTTGCATTATCTCTTCAAAATAGCATTTATGTTATTTCCATGCACAGCAGAATGAATTAATGCTGGTACACTTAGCCGTTTTTCTGAAAAATGGTGCACGCTCAGAATAACGACTAAGTGTCAATATGACTCCGTTTCAACCATGCGGTGTTTTTTTTCTGCTCAAGCCGGAGAGAGTGCGAGGTAGGCGGCTTGAAGTTATAAGGATGTTCCCCTCATGTGAATGCGCTCCATATGAACCATGCAGTCAATTTACTAGTTTATGGCAGAAGTAACATCAAATTAAGTCACAGAGGAAAGTTGTAAGTTTTAAATGGAATGAGTTATTTGTTATATGCTATGCAAAGCAACAAGTTCATATCTTATATTTTGCTCTGTGCAATGCAACAGCACCTGTGTTTTCTCTTCATTGCACAACGAAATAAAGTGCATCAATGCAATTTTGCATTATCTCTTCAAAATAGCATATATGTTAACTCCATGCACAGCCGAATGAATAATGCTGCTACACTTAGTCGTTTTTCTCAAAAATGGTGCACGCTCAGAAAAACGACTAAGTGTCAAATTTACTCCGTTCTGTGCAATGCAACACCACATGTGTTTTCTCTTCATTGTACAACGAAATAAAGTGCATCAATACAATTTTGCATTATCTCTTCAAAATAGCATATATGTTAACTCCATGCACAGCAGAATGAATAATGCTGATACACTTAGTCGTTTTTCTCAAAAATGGTGCACGCTCAGAAAAACGACTAAGTGTCAAAATTACTCCGTTCTGTGCAATGCAACAGCACATGTGTTTTCTCTTCATTGCACAACGAAATAAAGTGCATCAATGCAATTTTGCATTATCTCTTCAAAATAGCATATATGTTAACTCCATGCACAGCAGAATGAATAATGCTGATACACTTATTCGTGTTTCTCAAAAATGGTGCAAGCTCAGAAAAACGACTAAGTGTCAAAATTACTCCGTTCTGTGCAATGTAACAGTACATGTGTTTTCTCTTCATTGCACAACGAAATAAAGTACATCAATGCAATTTTGCATTATCTCTTCAAAATAGCATATTTGTTAACTCCATGCACAGCAGAATGAATTAATGCTGGTACACTTTGCCGTTTTTCTGAAAAATGGTGCACGCTCAGAAAAACGACTAAGGGTCAAAAGGACTCCGTTTCAACCATGCGGTGTGTTTCTCTGCTCAAGCCGGAGAGAGTGCGAGGTAGGCGGCTTGAAGTTATGAGGATGTTCCCCTCATGTGAATGCGGTCCAAATGAACCATGCAGTCAATTGACTGTTTTATGGCAGAAGTAACATCAAACTAAGTCACAGAGGAAAGTTGTAAGTTTTAAATGGAATGCATTATTTGTTATATGCTATGCAAAGCAACAAGTTCATTTCTTATATTTTGCTCTGTGCAATGCAACAGCACATGTGTTTTCTCTTCATTGCACAACCAAATAAAGTGCATCAATGCAGTTTTGCATTATCTCTTCAAAATAGCGTATATGTTAACTCCATGCACAGCAGAATGAATAATGCTGATACACTTATTCGTTTTTCTCAAAAATGGTGCACGCTCAGAAAAATGACTAAGTGTCAAAATTACTCCGTTCTGTGCAATGCAACAGCACATGTGTTTTCTCTTCATTGCACAACGAAATAAAGTGCATCAATGCAATTTTGCATTATCGCTTCAAAATAGCATATATGTTAATTCCATGCCCAGCAGAATGAATTAATGCTGATACACTTAGTCGTTTTTCTGAAAAGAAATTTATCTTTGCAATGCAACAGCACATGTGTTTTCTCTTCATTGCACAACGAAATAAAGTGCATCAATGCAATTTTGCATTATCTCTTCAAAATAGCATTTATGTTATTTCCATGCACAGCAGAATGAATTAATGCTGATACACTTAGCCGTTTTTCTGAAAAATGGTGCACGCTCAGAATAACGACTAAGTGTCAATATGACTCCGTTTCAACCATGCGGTGTGTTTTTTCTGCTCAAGCCGGAGAGAGTGCGAGGTAGGCGGCTTGAAGTTATAAGGATGTTCCCCTCATGTGAATGCGCTCCATATGAACCATGCAGTCAATTTACTAGTTTATGGCAGAAGTAACATCAAATTAAGTCACAGAGGAAAGTTGTAAGTTTTAAATGGAATGAGTTATTTGTTATATGCTATGCAAAGCAACAAGTTCATATCTTATATTTTGCTCTGTGCAATGCAACAGCACCTGTGTTTTCTCTTCATTGCACAACGAAATAAAGTGCATCAATGCAATTTTGCATTATCTCTTCAAAATAGCATATATGTCAACTCCATGCACAGCCGAATGAATAATGCTGCTACACTTAGTCGTTTTTCTCAAAAATGGTGCACGCTCAGAAAAACGACTAAGTGTCAAAATTACTCCGTTCTGTGCAATGCAACAGCACATGTGTTTTCTCTTCATTGCACAACGAAATAAAGTGCATCAATGCAATTTTGCATTATCTCTTCAATATAGCATATATGTTAACTCCATGCACAGCAGAATGAATTAATGCTGATACACTTAGTCGTTTTTCTGAAAAGAAATTCATCTTTGCAATGCAACAGCACATGTGTTTTCTCTTCATTGCACAACGAAATAAAGTGCATCAATGCAATTTTGCATTATCTCTTCAAAATAGCATTTATGTTATTTCCATGCACAGCAGAATGAATTAATGCTGGTACACTTAGCCGTTTTTCTGAAAAATGGTGCACGCTCAGAAAAACGACTGTGTCAAAATTACTACGTTCTGTGCAATGCAACAGCACATGTGTTTTCTCTTCATTGTACAACGAAATAAAGTGCATCAATACAATTTTGCATTATCTCTTCAAAATAGCATATATGTTAACTCCATGCACAGCAGAATGAATAATGCTGATACACTTAGTCGTTTTTCTCAAAAATGGTGCAAGCTCAGAAAAACGACTAAGTGTCAAAATTACTCCGTTCTGTGCAATGTAACAGTACATGTGTTTTCTCTTCATTGCACAACGAAATAAAGTACATCAATGCAATTTTGCATTATCTCTTCAAAATAGCATATTTGTTAACTCCATGCACAGCAGAATGAATTAATGCTGGTACACTTTGCCGTTTTTCTGAAAAATGGTGCACGCTCAGAAAAACGACTAAGGGTCAAAAGGACTCCGTTTCAACCATGCGGTGTGTTTCTCTGCTCAAGCCGGAGAGAGTGCGAGGTAGGCGGCTTGAAGTTATGAGGATGTTCCCCTCATGTGAATGCGGTCCAAATGAACCATGCAGTCAATTGACTGTTTTATGGCAGAAGTAACATCAAACTAAGTCACAGAGGAAAGTTGTAAGTTTTAAATGGAATGCATTATTTGTTATATGCTATGCAAAGCAACAAGTTCATTTCTTATATTTTGCTCTGTGCAATGCAACAGCACATGTGTTTTCTCTTCATTGCACAACCAAATAAAGTGCATCAATGCAGTTTTGCATTATCTCTTCAAAATAGCGTATATGTTAACTCCATGCACAGCAGAATGAATAATGCTGATACACTTATTCGTTTTTCTCAAAAATGGTGCACGCTCAGAAAAATGACTAAGTGTCAAAATTACTCCGTTCTGTGCAATGCAACAGCACATGTGTTTTCTCTTCATTGCACAACGAAATAAAGTGCATCAATGCAATTTTGCATTATCGCTTCAAAATAGCATATATGTTAATTCCATGCCCAGCAGAATGAATTAATGCTGATACACTTAGTCGTTTTTCTGAAAAGAAATTTATCTTTGCAATGCAACAGCACATGTGTTTTCTCTTCATTGCACAACGAAATAAAGTGCATCAATGCAATTTTGCATTATCTCTTCAAAATAGCATTTATGTTATTTCCATGCACAGCAGAATGAATTAATGCTGGTACACTTAGCCGTTTTTCTGAAAAATGGTGCACGCTCAGAATAACGACTAAGTGTCAATATGACTCCGTTTCAACCATGCGGTGTGTTTTTCTGCTCAAGCCGGAGAGAGTGCGAGGTAGGCGGCTTGAAGTTATAAGGATGTTCCCCTCATGTGAATGCGCTCCATATGAACCATGCAGTCAATTTACTAGTTTATGGCAGAAGTAACATCAAATTAAGTCACAGAGGAAAGTTGTAAGTTTTAAATGGAATGAGTTATTTGTTATATGCTATGCAAAGCAACAAGTTCATATCTTATATTTTGCTCTGTGCAATGCAACAGCACCTGTGTTTTCTCTTCATTGCACAACGAAATAAAGTGCATCAATGCAATTTTGCATTATCTCTTCAAAATAGCATATATGTCAACTCCATGCACAGCCGAATGAATAATGCTGCTACACTTAGTCGTTTTTCTCAAAAATGGTGCACGCTCAGAAAAACGACTAAGTGTCAATTACTCCGTTCTGTGCAATGCAACAGCACATGTGTTTTCTCTTCATTGCACAACGAAATAAAGTGCATCAATGCAATTTTGCATTATCTCTTCAATATAGCATATATGTTAACTACATGCACAGCAGAATGAGTTAATGCTGATACACTTAGTCGTTTTTCTCAAAAATGGTGCACGCTCAGAAAAACGACTAAGTGTCAAATTTACTCCGTTCTGTGCAATGCAACACCACATGTGTTTTCTCTTCATTGCACAACGAAATAAAGTGCATCAATGCAATTTTGCATTATCTCTTCAAAATAGCATATATGTTAATTCCATGCACAGCAGAATGAATTAATGCTGGGACACTTAGCCGTTTTTCTGAAAAATGGTGCACGCTCAGAATAACGACTAAGTGTCAATATGACTCCGTTTCAACCATGCGGTGTGTTTTTCTGCTCAAGCCGGAGAGAGTGCGAGGTAGGCGGCTTGAAGTTATAAGGATGTTCCCCTCATGTGAATGCGCTCCATATGAACCATGCAGTCAATTGACTAGTTTATGGCAGAAGTAACATCAAATTAAGTCACAGAGGAAAGTTGTAAGTTTTAAATGGAATGAGTTATTTGTTATATGCTATGCAAAGCAACAAGTTCATATCTTATATTTTGCTCTGTGCAATGCAACAGCACATGTGTTTTCTCTTCATTGCACAACGAAATAAAGTGCATCAATGCAATTTTTCATTATCTCTTCAATATAGCATATATGTTAACTCCATGCACAGCAGAATGAGTTAATGCTGATACACTTAGTCGTTTTTCTGAAAAATGGTGTACACTCAGAAAAACGATCAAGTGTCAAAATTACTCCGTTCTGTGCAATGCAACAGCACATGTGTTTTCTCTTCATTGCAAAACGAAATAAAGTGCATCAATGCAATTTTGCATTATCTCTTGAAAATAGCATATATGTTAACTCCATGCACAGCTGAATGAATAATGCTGATACACTTAGTCGTTTTTCTCAAAAATGGTGCACGCTCAGAAAAACGACTGTCAAAATTACTCCGTTCTGTGCAATGCAACAGCACATGTGTTTTCTCTTCCTTGCACAACGAAATAAAGTGCATCAATGCAATTTTGTATTATCTCTTCAAAATAGCATATATGTTAATTCCATGCACAGCAGAATGAATTAATGCTGATACACTTAGTCGTTTTTCTGAAAAGAAATTTCTCTTTGCAATGCAACAGCACATGTGTTTTCTCTTCATTGCACAACGAAATAAAGTGCATCAATGCAATTTTGCATTATCTCTTCAAAATAGCACATATGTTAACGCCATGCACAACAGAATGATTTAATGCTGATAAACTTAGTCGTTTTTCTGCAAAATGGTGCACGCTTAGAAAAACGACTAAGTGTCAAAATGAATCCGTTCTGTCCAATGCAACACCACATGTGTTATCTCTTCATTGCACAACGAAATAAAGTGCATCAATACAATTTTGCTTTATCTCTTCAAAATAGCATATATGTTAACTCCATGCACAGCAGAATGAATAATGCTGATACATTTAGTCGTTTTTCTCAAAAATGGTGCACGCTCAGAAAAACGACTAAGTGTCAAAATTACTCCGTTCTGTGCAATGCAACAGCACATGTGTTTTCTCTTCATTGCACAACGAAATAAAGTGCATCAATGTAATTTTGCATTATCTCTTCAAAATAGCATATATGTTAATTCCATGCACAGCAGAAGGAATTAATGCTGGTAAACTTAGCCGTTTTTCTGAAAAATTGTGCAAGCTCAGAAAAACGACTAAGTGTCAATATGACTCCGTTTCAACCATGCGGTGTGTTTTTCTGCTCAAGCCGGAGAGAGTGCGAGGTAGGCGGCTATCAGTTTTGAGGATGTTCCCCTCATGTGAATGCGCTCCAAATGAACCATGCAGTCAATTGAATAGTTTATGGCAGAAATAACATCAAATTAAGTCACAGAGGAAAGTTGTAAGTTTTAAATGGAATGAGTTATTTGTTATATGCTATGCAAAGCAACAAGTTCATATCTTATATTTTGCTCTGTGCATTGCAACAGCACATGTGTTTTCTCTTCATTGCACAACGAAATAAAGTGCATCAATGCAATTTTGCATTATCTCTTCAAAATAGCATTTAGGTTAACTCCATGCACAGCAGAATGAATAATGCTGATACTCTTTGTCGTTTTTCTCAAAAATGGTGCACGCTCAGAAAAACGACTAAGTGTCAAAATTACTCCGTTCTGTGCAATGCAACAGCACATGTGTTTTCTCTTCATTGCACAACGAAAAAAAGTGCATCAATGCAATTTTGCATTATCTCTTCAAAATAGCATTTAGGTTAACTCCATGCAGAGCAGAATGAATAATGCTGAAACACTTAGTCGTTTTTCTCAAAAATGTTGCACGCTCAGAAAAACGACTGTGTCAATTACTCCGTTCTGTGCAATGCAACAGCACATGTGTTATCTCTTCATTGCACAACGAAATAAAGTGCATCAATACAATTTTGCATTATCTCTTCAAAATAGCATATATGTTAACTCCATGCACAGCAGAATGAATTAATGCTGGTACACTTTGCCGTTTTTCTGAAAAATGGTGCACGCTCAGAAAAACGACTAAGGGTCAAAAGGACTCCGTTTCAACCATGCGGTGTGTTTCTCTGCTCAAGCCGGAGAGAGTGCGAGGTAGGCGGCTTGAAGTTATGAGGATGTTCCCCTCATGTGAATGCGGTCCAAATGAACCATGCAGTCAATTGACTGCTTTATGGCAGAAGTAACATCAAACTAAGTCACAGAGGAAAGTTGTAAGTTTTAAATGGAATGCATTATTTGTTATATGCTATGCAAAGCAACAAGTTCATTTCTTATATTTTGCTCTGTGCAATGCAACAGCACATGTGTTTTCTCTTCATTGCACAACGAAATAAAGTGCATCAATGCAGTTTTGCATTATCTCTTCAAAATAGCGTATATGTTAACTCCATGCACAGCAGAATGAATAATGCTGATACACTTATTCGTTTTTCTCAAAAATGGTGCACGCTCAGAAAAATGACTAAGTGTCAAAATTACTCCGTTCTGTGCAATGCAACAGCACATGTGTTTTCTCTTCATTGCACAACGAAATAAAGTGCATCAATGCAATTTTGCATTATCTCTTCAAAATAGCATATATGTTATTTCCATGCACAGCAGAATGAATTAATGCTGGTACACTTAGCCGTTTTTCTGAAAAATGGTGCACGCTCAGAATAACGACTAAGTGTCAATATGACTCCGTTTCAACCATGCGGTGTGTTTTTCTGCTCAAGCCGGAGAGAGTGCGAGGTAGGCGGCTTGAAGTTATAAGGATGTTCCCCTCATGTGAATGCGCTCCATATGAACCATGCAGTCAATTTACTAGTTTATGGCAGAAGTAACATCAAATTAAGTCAAAGAGGAAAGTTGTAAGTTTTAAATGAAATGAGTTATTTGTTATATGCTATGCAAAGCAACAAGTTCATATCTTATATTTTGCTCTGTGCAATGCAACAGCACATGTGTTTTCTCTTCATTGCACAACGAAATAAAGTGCATCAATGCAATTTTGCATTATCTCTTCAAAATAGCATATATGTTAACTCCATGCACAGCAGAATGAATTAATGCTGGTACACTTAGCCGTTTTTCTGAAAAATGGTGCACGCTCAGAATAACGACTAAGTGTCAATATGACTCCGTTTCAACCATGCGGTGTGTTTTTCTGCTCAAGCCGGAGAGAGTGCGAGGTAGGCGGCTTGAAGTTATAAGGATGTTCCCCTCATGTGAATGCGCTCCATATGAACCATGCAGTCAATTGACTAGTTTATGGCAGAAGTAACATCAAATTAAGTCACAGAGGAAAGTTGCAAAAATGGTGCACGCTCAGAAAAACGACTAAGTGTCAAAATTACTCCGTGCAATGCAACAGCACATGTGTTTTCTCTTCATTGCACAACGAAAAAAAGTGCATCAATGCAATTTTGCATTATCTCTTCAAAATAGCATTTAGGTTAACTCCATGCAGAACAAAATGAATAATGCTGAAACACTTAGTCGTTTTTCTCAAAAATGTTGCACGCTCAGAAAAACGACTGTGTCAATTACTCCGTTCTGTGCAATGCAACAGCACATGTGTTTTCTCTTCATTGCACAACGAAATAAAGTGCATCAATGCAATTTTGCATTATCTCTTCAAAATAGCATATATGTTAACTCCATGCACAGCAGAATGAATAATGCTGATACACTTAGTCGTTTTTCTCAAAAATGGTGCACGCTCAGAAAAACGACTAAGTGTCAAATTTACTCCGTTCTGTGCAATGCAACACCACATGTGTTTTCTCTTCATTGCACAACGAAATAAAGTGCATCAATGCAATTTTGCATTATCTCTTCAAAATAGCATTTATGTTATTTCCATGCACAGCAGAATGAATTAATGCTGGTACACTTAGCCGTTTTTCTGAAAAATGGTGCACGCTCAGAATAACGACTAAGTGTCAATATGACTCCGTTTCAACCATGCGGTGTGTTTTTCTGCTCAAGCCGGAGAGAGTGCGAGGTAGGCGGCTTGAAGTTATAAGGATGTTCCCCTCATGTGAATGCGCTCCATATGAACCATGCAGTCAATTTACTAGTTTATGGCAGAAGTAACATCAAATTAAGTCACAGAGGAAAGTTGTAAGTTTTAAATGGAATGAGTTATTTGTTATATGCTATGCAAAGCAACAAGTTCATATCTTATATTTTGCTCTGTGCAATGCAACAGCACCTGTGTTTTCTCTTCATTGCACAACGAAATAAAGTGCATCAATGCAATTTTGCATTATCTCTTCAAAATAGCTAATATGTTAACTCCATGCACAGCCGAATGAATAATGCTGCTACACTTAGTCGTTTTTCTCAAAAATGGTGCACGCTCAGAAAAACGACTAAGTGTCAATTACTCCGTTCTGTGCAATGCAACAGCACATGTGTTTTCTCTTCATTGCACAACGAAATAAAGTGCATCAATGCAATTTTGCATTATCTCTTCAATATAGCATATATGTTAACTCCATGCACAGCAGAATGAGTTAATGCTGATACACTTAGTCGTTTTTCTCAAAAATGGTGCACGCTCAGAAAAACGACTAAGTGTCAAATTTACTCCGTTCTGTGCAATGCAACACCACATGTGTTTTCTCTTCATTGCACAACGAAATAAAGTGCATCAATGCAATTTTGCATTATCTCTTCAAAATAGCATATATGTTAATTCCATGCACAGCAGAATGAATTAATGCTGGGACACTTAGCCGTTTTTCTGAAAAATGGTGCACGCTCAGAATAACGACTAAGTGTCAATATGACTCCGTTTCAACCATGCGGTGTGTTTTTCTGCTCAAGCCGGAGAGAGTGCGAGGTAGGCGGCTTGAAGTTATAAGGATGTTCCCCTCATGTGAATGCGCTCCATATGAACCATGCAGTCAATTGACTAGTTTATGGCAGAAGTAACATCAAATTAAGTCACAGAGGAAAGTTGTAAGTTTTAAATGGAATGAGTTATTTGTTATATGCTATGCAAAGCAACAAGTTCATATCTTATATTTTGCTCTGTGCAATGCAACAGCACATGTGTTTTCTCTTCATTGCACAACGAAATAAAGTGCATCAATGCAATTTTGCATTATCTCTTCAAAATAGCATATATGTTAACTCCATGCACAGCAGAATGAATAATGCTGCTACACTTCAGAAAAACGACTAAGTGTCAATTACTCCGTTCTGTGCAATGCAACAGCACATGCGTTTTCTCTTCATTGCACAACGAAATAAAGTGCATCAATGCAATTTTGCATTATCTCTTCAATATAGCATATATGTTAACTCCATGCACAGCAGAATGAGTTAATGCTGATACACTTAGTCGTTTTTCTGAAAAATGGTGTACACTCAGAAAAACGACCAAGTGTCAAAATTACTCCGTTCTGTGCAATGCAACAGCACATGTGTTTTCTCTTCATTGCACAACGAAATAAAGTGCATCAATGCAATTTTGCATTATCTCTTTAAAATAGCATATATGTTAACTCCATGCACAGCTGAATGAATAATGCTGATACACTTAGTCGTTTTTCTCAAAAATGGTGCACGCTCAGAAAAACGACTAAGTGTCAAAATTACTCCGTTCTGTGCAATGCAACAGCACATGTGTTTTCTCTTCATTGCACAACGAAATAAAGTGCATCAATGCAATTTTGCATTATCTCTTCAAAATAGCATATATGTTAACTCCATGCACAGCAGAATGAATAATGCTGATACAGTTATTCGTGTTTCTCAAAAATGGTGCACGCTCAGAAAAACGACTAAGTGTCAAAATTACTCCGTTCTGTGCAATGCAACAGCACATGTGTTTTCTCTTCCTTGCACAACGAAATAAAGTGCATCAATGCAATTTTGCATTATCTCTTCAAAATAGCATATATGTTAATTCCATGCACAGCAGAATGAATTAATGCTGGTAAACTTAGCCGTTTTTCTGAAAAATGGTGCACGCTCAGAAAAACGACTAAGTGTCAATATGACTCCGTTTCAACCATGCGGTGTGTTTTTCTGCTCAAGCCGGAGAGAGTGTGAGGTAGGCCTCTATAAGTTTTGAGGATGTTCCCCTCATGTGAATGCGCTCCAAATGAACCATGCAGTCAATTGAATAGTTTATGTCAGAAATAACATCAAATTAAGTCACAGAGGAAAGTTGTAAGTTTTAAATGGAATGAATTATTTGTTATATGCTATGGAAAGCAACAAGTTCATATCTTATATTTTGCTCTGTGCAATGCAACAGCACATGTGTTTTCTCTTCATTGCACAACCAAATAAAGTGCATCAATGCAATTTTGCATTATCTCTTCAAAATAGCATATATGTTAACTCCATGCACAGCAGAATGAATAATGCTGATACACTTATTCGTTTTTCTCAAAAATGGTGCACGCTCAGAAAAATGACTAAGTGTCAAAATTACTCCGTTCTGTGCAATGCAACAGAACATGTGTTTTCTCTTCATTGCACAACGAAATAAAGTGCATCAATGCAATTTTGCATTATCTCTTCAAAAAAGCATATATGTTAATTCCATGCACAGCAGAAAGAATTAATGCTGGTAAACTTAGCCGTTTTTCTGAAAAATGGTGCACGCTCAGAAAAAACGACTAAGTGTCAATATGACTCCGTTTCAACCATGCGGTGTGTTTTTCTGCTCAAGCCGGAGAGAGTGCGAGGTAGGCGGCTTGAAGTTATGAGGATGTTCCCCTCATGTGAATGCGCTCCAAATGAACCATGCAGTCAATTGACTAGTTTATGGCAGAAGTAACATCAAATTAAGTCACAGAGGAAAGTTGTAAGTTTTAAATGGAATGAGTTATTTGTTATATGCTATGCAAAGCAACAAGTTCATATCTTATATTTTGCTCTGTGCAATGCAACAGCACATGTGTTTTCTCTTCATTGCACAACGAAATAAAGTGCATCATGCAATTTTGCATTATCTCTTCAAAATAGCATATATGATATTTCCATGCACAGCAGAATGAATTAATGCTGGTACACTTAGCCGTTTTTCTGAAAAATGGTGCACGCTCAGAATAACGACTAAGTGTCAATATGACTCCGTTTCAACCATGCGGTGTGTTTTTCTGCTCAAGCCGGAGAGAGTGCGAGGTAGGCGGCTATAAGTTTTGAGGATGTTCCCCTCATGTGAATACGCTCCAAATGAACCATGCAGTCAATTGACTAGTTTATGGCAGAAGTAACATCAAATTAAGTCACAGAGGAAAGTTCTAAGTTTTAAATGGAATGAGTTATTTGTTATATGCTATGCAAAGCAACATGTTCATATCTTATATTTTGCTCTGTGCAATGCAACAGCACATGTGTTTTCTCTTCATTGCACAACGAAATAAAGTGCATCAATGCAATTTTGCATTATCTCTTCAAAATAGCATATATGTCATTTCCATGCACAGCAGAATGAACTAGAACCTAAAGTTCGTAGAACAAACTTTGATGTTGGCTTGGGAAAGCCTTGAAGTGCAACCAGGGGGAAAGTGCATACACACTCACGATGCATTCAGAAGATTAAAGCATCTAAGTTATTGCCGCTTTAAGAGGCATTGCCCTTTTAATTGAGAGCTTCGGGATTGTGAATTGTCAAGTCAAGTCACCTTTATTCATATAATGCTTTTTACAAAGCAAATTGTGGCAAAGCAGTTTTACATGAATAATTGGCAATAATTTCGGCTGAACAGCAGCTCCCAAAGAAAATGGTGTCATTGTCCAGCTTATTGTATATTTTATTGATTGATTCCATTGCAAAGATGAATAGTTATTATTCTAGTTCATTTATGTATATCAGCACTGCAGAAAACAGTGACGTAATCGTCCGGCTCAGCTCAGTTCACATACAACGGCGCCAATGCAGGCATATCAAAAACACTGCTGAATATGTGTAAATGAAGCCTTTGAATACTTTCTTGTGATTAAATCTTGTGTAATCGCTTGATTATTTTATTTATGAAGGTTTAAAAACCCTTAGAAATCAGGATCTTTCATGATTTGGTGATGACTGCTTTCAGAGAAATGACGCGCGGCTGTTGCTTTCAGAGAAATGACGCGCGGCTGTTTGTTTAATCCGTTAGGAAATGAAGTTTAAACAGATGCCACACATCGTCAACACATTAACACAGTCATACAGAAAATCATTGAAACAACGAAAGTAAAAGAATATGAAATAGAAAGGAGAGCTGACAGACGCGAGAATGAACGAGCCTCGGGAAGATCGCTGTGGACGCGGCGCGTTAATAATTGTCAAAACCTTCCAAACTGTATAGGAAGCATTTTAATACTTTCTTGTGATTAAATCTTGTGTAATCGCTGGAATGTTTGAATGAATTAACACATATACAAGACGAAATATCCTGAATTGTAAAGTGAAAGGGAGCTCCGTCTCTCCGTGTCTGTAACATGAAACTGGGCGTGTTCTTCTATCAGTGAACAGAAGTAATGTCATTCACGTGTCTGTCCACTAGAAGGAGCCACGAGACCGTGTTATATTCTATTCTGTCTTATTTTATTCAGCTGAAAATGGGATTGAGGCTCCCTCTAAAGGACGGTACTGCACCTCTAGAGGGGGCATTTTTGTTTTTTCAATGCATTTCAATGGCCAAAAAAATTAGTTTGAAAATTAATATCTCGAGTTATGAGCACGTGATTACTGTGAAAAGATATAGCAACTAAATACACCCCAGGGCCCACGTCTGTGGCAAGTTTGGGGCTTGGGGCATTAAAGCTGTAGGAGGAGTAGCAGTTAGAAATTTGGGTATGAATATATGTTAACTAAGCAAGCCAAAAGCCAAGCAACCAGAACAAGTACTACATTGGCATCATACCAACTGATCATGAACATTTTAGTCAGTATTTGTTTGTGGTAATTTTGAAGCAAAGTAAATAAAGACGCTGTCTGCAGTGAATGGGCTTCAACTACACTCAAAAAGTTCAAAACGGAACAACGTGTTGTTTCTGGTGACAAAACCACTGATTAAATGTGTACATTGAAGCGATACTGGCGTTATAAGTGGGATATGGGCTTCGCATGTGCCCCGCTCGGCCCATATCATAGTGTTCTGTCTTACAGCATACTGTAATGTTTCAACGGTAATAAGACCAAAATAATATTATTAAAATAATGAATGACACGATACATTTTAGGCATTTATTAGCTTGTACAACCACAAAAACAACACACATAGCTCAGACAAATACAAAAATTGAAGAGCATGTCAAGTGATTACAAAGGCCTGGTAGGGACTGACCCTGTGATACATGATGGGCAGCTATGTAGTGATTTGCAGTGGTGGTAGTGCAAAAGTTAACAGTGCTGGGATTTAATCAGTGCAAAGTAGGGCTGCACAATATATCGAAATTATTGAAATATTGCAAATGTATACTGTATATCGCGATATGCATAACGCGCTTGCAATAACTGGGGTCATGAACAAAATAAAAAGTTTTGTAGCTTTGATAAGTATCAGGATATATTTAATTCATACAGTGAAAACTAAGCAACATTTTATTTTTACATTTTATGATTCAATATTTTGAATTAAATAATGTTGGATAACCTAAAATCCTGTGGTTTACACTGATGTATAAATAACACTTCCTATGCTACAGTAAAACACTGATGTTGACTTTCACAAGTTATAAGGATGTTTTCTTGTCATAAAAAGAATGTGAAACACATGTAGGATATATCATTTTAAATATATTTTAAAGATAATTTAAGTTTATTTTACACACTTTAAGCATTATCGTATCGCATTATTTAATGAATTATCGAACTTTTCTTCAATATCGCACAGCCTTAGTGCAAAGCTGTGCATGTTATTAAATATGACTATGGAAAAAACAAGAGAGCATAATAGTATTGCTTAACAAAAACAATACAAAGCAGATAAGATAAGTAGAACAGACACATATATTAAATTCAAAAGAAAAAAGTTTATACAAGCCAATGGAGAGTGGATACTAGACGATAGACAAAGTGATGTGATGGTTGGGGCAGGGAGAGACTCATGCTGAAAAGTCCATTTCTCCCCTACCCTTTTGTGAGACATTGAGTTGCTGGTTAGCCCTGGGGACAAAGAACCTCCTCAATGTTGAGCATGCAGAAAGACTGCTTCTGCAAATTATCCTCAATTTGTTAAATGATTAACTCAAGCTCCATGCCAAACACAGAGCCAGCTTTCCTTACCAGCCTGTCCCAACAGCCCTCTTCTTAATGCTGCCTCCCCAGCACACAACAGAAAAAAAGGACTCAGAGCACGATTAAACAGTATTTTCATGGCCAGAGTCACTACTGGTATGGTATTCCTCAGAATCACTATCAAAGTTCATTTCTGTTTCAGTCAGAACTTGAACATAACAGTTCTTTGCATGCTTTGCCAGGCTGTTGATTGCTTGTTTGTTCTTCATCGTCAAGCTCTGTAGACCTTGGATCCCATCTTGAAGCAGGCCCGACATCTCGCCTTACATGTTAAAACAAATTGAGCCTTTATTAATTAGAAACTTTCAGCAATATTGTAATGTAAGCCAAGTATAACACAAAAACATACTGTACCTGATGTCACATTAGAAAGCTGGGACGACATGTGCTTCAGAGTGTCTGCACAGGTGCAAAGAGACTTCCAATGCTTGTTCATCTCTGCAATAAGAATCCTCTTCTCCTCCTCAAGTCTCCTTACTGCCATCACAATGTCGAACGCCTTCCTCTTCGTCCTTAGATCTACAGAATCTGTAATATATAGATGAAACAAGTCAGTTGTATTTAAGATTAGTATTTAAAAATTTTCTGGGGTTACAATCGAGGCATGATAGATTTTGTGCCACTATGTGACTATTTCACATAGTCAACAGAATTGTGTACATACCACTAGGGATAGGTACCGAAACCCGGTACTAAACTGGCCCCGGTGCTTAATTATGAAAGACCGTAGTATCGATAAGATCTGATGCTATCGGTTCTGCTTTCAGTGCTGGAGAAAAAAATAAAAATAAATGTACTATGTATTTGTAACCGCCCACAAACTGAGTGGTAATGGGTCTTACTATTATCTTATGCAAACCCCACGGCCACTAGGGGGTACTCCACACAGGTTCACTACTGGACTTAAGATGTAGTACTGGGCTTAATAACCAAGGAAATACACAAACCACCGTCTCAGGTCAACCAAGTTTATTAGATACAAATCATAGATAAAACCCCGGAGCAGTGACAGGCTCGTGTGCTCATTGATGTAACATTCACTTAACTTAAGTCAGAAATGATGATATATAATAACCATGATGATCTCCAGAGGAACTACATTGACGATCAGCTTAACGATTCAGCAAAGAGACTCTACACTTGTGGCACCAATCACATCACACTGGTGCATATGAGTGTTAAGCATGCATAATTTCTTCACACATACAAAACCACAGGCCATATAGTTCTCAATACAAAAACCCACACAATAAATACATAAAATCCATAAATAGTTAAATAAATAAATACACCAATATCAATCCCGTGAACACTCAAGCTGAATATTAGCCTTCGTCAGCACACACAAATAATGCCCAATGAAACGTGACACTGCCTGTCTGATACCCGAACTCACTCACACTCACAAGCATACAAAAGTAGGAAGTACCGGGGAACCGTAGCCGTCTCGACTCGCCTACGGCTTCCCGGTAAGCAAGGCACTATCATACATATCCATACTACAAAAAGTGAGTGTATATTACCGTGTTACAAGTACTGCTGGCCTCCCAACCCGCTACCAGACGTGGGGAACAACGATCAGAAGAATCACGCGGACGCCCACTTTTTACAGGGAAACCCTGACATCCAAAATATCCCTCCCGATCTATTCGTCTCGTGGGCCAAACATCCATCCCACGTCTCGGCACGGCAGCCTTGGTAAAGAGCTCAGCAGTACCGAGAAGGATCCTGTCTCGTCCCATAGAATCAGAGTCAAATCTCCACTCCCGAGCAACAAACACAGAACACATTTATTAAGTTCATTAATTGCAAAACAAGCCGCAGGTGTTTCTATGGCGGCATTATAATGCCATTAATCACCGAGCGCACAACTCATGCTTGCGCGCGCAGTAAATCAGTTCCGCGAGAGAATAACAGATCTACACGCGCGAAAACGGGAGTCCGCGAGCTCATTTTAAACCCGCGCGCGCGCATAACCATACCTCTGCGCGCAAATCCAGCCCTCGCGCGCTCGGACACGACTCACAGCGCGCGCGTCATCGGGTCCCACACTCGCGCTCGATAGTCTATTTTGCTCGCGCGAAAACTTTTTATTTTTGGCAGTCGTGGGGCGGGACTTACTTATTTCATTGTAACCTGAAATGTCATTGGTCAATTCAGTTTTCCGGGAGTCTGCTGTGATTGGACGCCTGTTGTAAACGATTAGACATGGCTTCATCAATGGACCAGATGCAAGTCAGTAAAACTGATTGATTGCATTATTAATATAATATTTCCTTACCAGATACTATATGAACTTGATTTATTATTACTTTTATGGAGCTGGAGCTGCTGGGGGAAAATGAGAACACATAGTTATTTGCTGTAGTTCAGCGCTACTTTACCACTATACTTCCACTAAACAGAATCTATATTTACCAGCCAAAATTATATCAGTTCTGAGAACTTCAGAAATGGGAAAAGTGTCCATTAAATTGTTGTAACTAAGATTCTAAAGAGTTGTTGTGTAAGCTTTTTGTTATCATTCTCTGTCAGCTTAATATATTGTCAGGTTAATATATTTTCCATTAAATACAGTATAAAAGGGTATTTCCACATGTCTTGACAGTGTTTGAAGGAGGTACAGCTGCTGACGACACACAAACTCCATGTAATCCTGGTCCAGGGGAGATCTCAAAAGCGCTCTCTCAAACTTAGAGAGAAGGTCCTCCAAAAGATGCCTTTTTAGAATTTGCTGCAGAATAGAGGGACAAAATTTGCTTAAACTGAGCAACATTAGATATTAACAAATTCTAAAGTAATTTTAATCATCTAACTTTTTTGTAATCATCAGTAACAGTTCAGTTCAAAGTAAGTACAGTACACATATAAATGAATAGACCTGACCACATCTGAACATAAAGAAAATGCCCTAGATATAAAGATGAATTTCTAAATTGGGTTTCCGAGGGGTATGATCATTCATGCTGTGTACTGTAACTGTAACCTTTCAACGGAGTGAAGCGCTGAAACCCTTTTATACAGTATTTAATGGAAAATATATTAACCTGACAATATATTAAGCTGCAAACTACAGCAAATAACTATGTTCTCATTTTCCCCCAGCAGCTCCAGCTCCATAAAAGTAATAATAAATCAAGTTCATATAGTATCTGGTACGGAAATGTTATATTAATAATGCAGTCAGTTTTACTGACTTGCATCTGGTCCGTTGATGAAGCCATGTCTAATCGTTTACAACAGGCGTCCAATCACAGCAGACTCCCGGAAAACTGAATTGACCGATGACATTTCAGGTTACAATGAAATAAGTAAGTCCCGCCCCACGACTGCCAAAAACAAAAAGTTTTCGCGCGAGCAAAAAAGACGATCGAGCGCGAGTGTGGGACCCGATGACGCGCGCGCTGTGAGTCGTGTCCGAGCGCGCGAGGGCTGGATTTGCGCGCAGAGGTATGGTTATGCGCGCGCGGGTTTAAAATGAGCTCGCGTACTCCCGTTTTCGCGCGCGTAGATCTGTTATTCTCTCGCGGAACTGATTTACTGCGCGCGCAAGCATCAGTTGTGCGCTCGGTGATTAATGGCATTATAATGCCGCCATATGTTTCGCTCTGCCCTGCCACAACGAGGAGGGGGACACGGGGAATGCCACTGACGTCATCACTCCCATATTGGGAAAGGAGCGGCTTACATATTCCTGCTTAATTGTTATCGTGCACATTTTATCTCACCAAACATTTCTAATTTGCAATAATATTAAGACGTTTGTCTGTGAGATCTGCGAGATTTCTCATGCGCGCCACGGAGGCTGTCTGTCACACACACACACACACACACACACACACACACACACACACACGCGCGCGGCGCACACACTTAACAGCACGAAAACTCCCGCTTAATACAAAGAGTGACGATGGCTGATAGAGCAACACGTTCAAAAGTGTGGTTATACTACACTAAAGTTGATGCAGACAACGCTCGTTGTCATAAATGCAGCAAGATTTTTGCATGTAAGGGCGGAAACACGAGCAATCTGCATTTCTTTGTCTGAACGTAATGCACTTTTAAAAGATGCTTTGCCAAAGTTTTCAACTGCCTACCTAGCTCGTCTCTGCTGGTTGCTCTATCTACGTCAGGTATGCTAACATCGTGTTGAATCAACGTTGTTCACATCATTTAAAATACATGTTCAATCTCCCTAATTGGTTTGCTTACCTTACGTTGAAATACTGTTGATTTCTTTTGGGAGAAATGACGTTAAGCATTCAACATATTTTCTACTGGTTTTTAAAAGCCCAAATAAAGAAAAATCAGTATGTAAACATTTATTTGGCTAAATGCACAGCACTTCAAGTTAGTTTACAAAATAGCCTACATATAAATATAATATTTAGAAATTATATCCAGAAATTAATTTGTAATGATGAAATGACACATAATTAACTTAATCATGTGAACATAGGTTCATGATCAAATGTTAACATTGGCCAATGGCCACATTTTGCAACCTTTTTATTATATATATTTTTTTTTAAAAAAGCTGCAGCTACTATGAACCAATCAACTCCTCCTAATACCTCTGGTCTAAAACAAGCCCAAAGCCCCTTCACCCTAGCAGGAGAGGGTGAACAACTGCCACTTAGCCTTGACCAAATTCATAGTGAAAGGCCTACACCCCTTTGCAACAGTGGAGTCCAACGGTTTTAGGTAACAGTCTGTCAGTATACATTACACAGTATATAGTTATATTAATTTTTAGGATATAGATGCATTATAAAAAGGGTTGTATTTCAGCTCCATCATGCCACAATACAATAAACAACAACACAATTTAATAATGATAAAATAACAAATTCTAATTGTTTTTACTGTAGGGAAATGTGCAGGTGTTGAAAAGGCCAATGTGATCAGTGAGCTGAAAGATGTGCCAAAGTTGGCCATCACATCAGATGGGTGGACCAGCCTCCGGCAAGATCACTATCTCACAGTTAACAGTGCACTACACAAGCCAGGGCAGTGTAAAACAGAAGGTCCTCCACACCAGGGCAGTGTACAAATCCCAAACTGGCGAAGTAGTGGCCGAGGAGATTGCAGACATCCTGGAAGAGTAAATAGATAGATAGATCCGAGCAAGATTGTAGCTGTGACTGTTGATAATGCTAGCAATATGGAGATTGCTATCAAGAAGCTACAGATCCTAAAAATAGGATGTTTTGCACATACATTGAATCTGGCTGCACAGGAAATTTACAAAATTGCATCCATTGATAAATGGGCAGCCCGAATCAGAGCAGTGGTCGTGTGGTTCAAGAGATCCTCCATGTCTAAAACGGTGTTGACAGAAAAGCAACAGCTCCTTGGTAAGTTGAATCTATTATTATAAGTGTTATTTTGAAATTCACACATCTAAACTATATAATTCAATATTCAAGTGTGTGCTAAATAAATGTGTGTTGTTTTTTGTTGTTCTTGCAGGCCTTCCACAACACTCACTCATCCTGGATGTCAAGACCAGGTGGAACTCTCTATATCTAATGATAGAGAGATTTATGGAGCAGTTTCCAGCAATCCAAACAGCAGCCTTGGACCCACGGCTGCGAAAAGCATTGTCCAAGGACAACCTGGACCGCCTGAAAGATGAGGACTTCCATAAGGCTGAGGAGTTTGTCCAGATCATGAGAATCCTCTATACATCCACATTGTGTGTGTCATGTGAAAAGAATACCACCTGTGGACAGATCTTACTCTTCCTTCAAAAACTGGAAGAACATCTTACTCTGAAGGATGAGGATACAATGTTTGTGCCATCAATCAAAGAGAAGGTGTGGGAGAACCTCTGCCAGCGATATCAGAATGATGACATTCAAGCCTTCCTGCATGAGGCCACAGCAATGAACCCCAGATTCAAAGGGAGGTTAGTCAGTGATGCAACTTGGGACAGACTGAGGATGAAAGCTATTGACACTGTGACAGGACTAACAACAGAGCTGGAACAGACAGATACAGAGCACCAGCAAAAGGATGAGTCATCTGAAGGAGAAGGTGAGGAAATGGAGGAGACAATACCTCCATTTCAGAAAAAAGCAGTGCCTTGGAGGAGCTGTTCTCAGAGGAAATTGAGGTTGACCATCCAACAGGATACCTCGGCCCTCACCCTTAGCGAACGTGTTGGCCAAAAGGTTGAGGTCTACAAAAGCCTGCCTCCCATTCCTATGGCTGAAGATCCTGTGTTGTGGTGGTGGGAGAAGAGAGCTGTTCTGCCCCTCCTCACAAATGTTGCAACAGGCTACCTCTGTGCTCAAGCCTCCTCCACCCCAAGTGAAAGGATGTTTTCAACTGCAGGGAACACATTAAGCCAGGAAAGGTCCCGGCTTTTGCCAGAAAAGGCAAATATGTTAATCTTTCTTCAGAAGAATGGCTAAAGAGTCCTTTTGTAGCCTACCTACATGCCCCACCCGTGTTGCTTCGTACCACTGTATGTTCTTTTACAGAAAAATATAGTTTATTTAATTTGTTTTACATTCATTTGTTTTTTATATAATAGTTATTTCTTCAAACATGGCTGTTTCACTATAAATAACTGTTTTATTAATTTTACATTAAAAAAATAAAGCAATGTTTATTCTGTTCTCAATTTGTTCTTAAAAAAAAACAATACACACACACAACACAAAGTACCGATAAGAATACCGTTAAAGTACCGGACCGTTAAGCAGTATCGGTAAGAGTAGTAATACCGTTAAAACCTTAACGATACCCATCCCTACATACCACCGTGTGTAAGCTGCCATGGCCAAACAATCTCGTCAGATAGAATGATGTCTAAGGTCAGATGTTCTGCATTAGGAACCAAGGTGTTATACTTTTCCACTATAGAAAGTATTTTTTTTTTCCCTCCCTGATCTTTCAGCAGATCCGGGCACTTCCTTCGCATCCGTCATTATCTTTATAAAGACGCTAGGACCTCCTCTTAACATTTGCCACCAGCTCCTCAATTCACCTGGCTACAGCGGCAAGATCAGCAGCGTTTGGGGATGTGGTTACTGAGAGGAAGAAATGAAGAGATAAGAAATATACTTGATTCCATGAAAAAACATTATTTCTGGTGTATGAGTAAAATAAAGCCTAACCAGTATTTTCATATTTCTCTGTAACTGAGGCTACACTTGTAGCTAAGGTTGAGTATTGTTAGGTTAGTTAGGTTCTATTTTGTCCCCATGGGGATAATCTTTTCCACACGTCATCAGCAATCAGAGTATGTGCTCTTAGACTACGTATGTGCTCTATTACAATGACTACTTTGGAATTGAGGCCAAGCTTAGTCAGAAGTGATGCATCAAGCAGCATATCAAACAGTATAAGACAGTATATTCTACCTTCTGCCCACTCATTGATATCAATGATCCAGCTCTCCAGTTGATTGTCTGTGATGTCCATTTCCATTTTCATGGCCTCCAGGTTATGCAACTGGCATTGCAGGGCTACTGTGGCCTTCAAACACAAATGACAATGAGAGAAATGCCTACAACTTTGACTATTGTTGATAAGGATTGTCAAGTACCTTCACTATTAGAAAACCACATACAACACTGATTAAATATACAGTATATTCGTATATACGTGGACAATCAATATACTGGTGTATGTGGTACCAAAATTTAATATTTTATATTAAGACTCTGAAAAATACAATTGACACTACACATGAAACCATCCGTGTATTCTATTGTATTCAAGAATATCTGGGCAAGTCTTTCCTATATTTTTGAGATATATGCCACTTTATTTTACAATATCGGTATTGTCACACCTATGAACTGTCTTGTTTAGTTTAGTCCTGTCTTGTGATGTCCCTGTTCATTTGCCCTCTATGTGTGCCAGATTAGTTAATTCCCTGCACCTGTTTCTGTTCACCTTAATTACGTTCCTCCCTATATATCCTCCTTGTGTTTGTTCAGTCCTTGTCGGTTCTTGTTAATGTCTATGTATGCTGTGTGTTCCTGCCCGTCTGTACCAAGCCTGTCTGGATTAAAACCCTTTTTGATATATCTTCGTCATCTTCGTTTGTTTACCTTAACCTCAGCATGACAGAAGAACCGACCCACAAAAATTGTGTTTGTTAGCAGCATGTCCTCCGTTTGTTTTCCCGTTTTTTAGTTTCGTTTTTGTTTGTTACATTTTCCCCTGTCATGGACATGCCCGGTGTTCGTCTCCTACTGCTGGAGCAGGAGGATCAAACGTTGGAGGACCACACGCGGACCTTCTTAGAACTTTCACATCTGACAAACTTCCCGGATGACTGCCTCTGCACATTCTACGAGGTGAGCTTGAATGCCACATGCAGAGCGCAGTTGTCTGGAGTGGGTCCGTGTGTGGATTTTGCTGCCTTTGTGGCGTGGGTGCTGGCGAGCTGCAACTCGCTATGCACCGTTGGCCCAGAAGAAGACCTCGCCAGCCCCACTCCGGACCCAGAGCGAGACCAGCCACCATCTCGCACGAGCCATCGCCCAGTGGAGCGACAGAGCCCAGGAACGCCATGGAGTCAGACCAGAGAAGGGAGTGTGACCATGCACGTGAGCCGGCTACAGCACTCGTGAGGGAGCCTGCGGTGGAGAACGAGGGCCAGGAAGAAGGCCCCGCCCACTGCACCGCCGCTGAGGGTGAGCATGGACTGTGCCCCGAGGACTATTTTTTTATTCCTGAATATCCCGAATCATCTGCCTGTCCCGATTCAATTGAATCATCTGCCTGTTCCGAGTCAATTGAATCATCTGCCTGTCCCGATTCAATTGAATCATCTGCCTGTCCCGAGTCAATTGAATCATCTGCCTGTCCTGAGTCAATTGAATCATCTGCCTGTCCCGAATCGTCTGCCAGTCCTGAAGCGACTGAATCGTCTGCCAGTCCTGAAGCGACTGAATCGTCTGCCAGTCCTGAAGCGACTGAATCGTCTGCCAGTCCTGAAGCGACTGAATCATCTGCCAGTCTTGAATCGTCTGCCTGTCCAGAACTCCCACCCAACCTCCCTCTCCCACCTCCACTCGTCCACATACCTCCATCTCCGCTGCATCCTGCCAGTCCCTCTGCTCACCCTCTACCCACCATCAGCGGCGTGGGCGTGCAGTGGGCCTGCCAGGCTACAGCTCCATCGGGGACAGTGGATCCTCGGTCTTCGCCTCCCACCTCGACCTGGACTCCTCCTCGGCCCGTCAGTCCGCCCACTCCTCGTTGGCTCCAACCTCCCTCGTCTCCACCGTGGCCCCTCAGTCCACCAGCTACGCCGGGCTCCCTCATCCCTCCGGCTCCGCCTTGGTCGCTCGTCGACCTGCCCTCGCCGCTGGACTACACTCCTCTAGCTGCGCCTCATCCCTCCGTCCCTCTGGCTCCGTTGGCTTCCTCACTCCCTCCGACGTCGCCTTGATCCTTTGTCGCTCCGGCTCCACTGCGGCCTTCAGGATCCCCGCCTGCGCCTCGGTCGCTAGAGCCGCCAGCGTCGCCGCATCCCGCCGGATCCTCGGGGTCGCCCTGGCTCGTCGGCGTTCTAGCTACACCCTGGTCTCCTCTGCCACCTGCTCTGCCACAGTCTGTCGCAGCCCTGGTGTCGCCTGCCCTTCCTCCACCATGGCTGCTTCCTCCTGCAGCTCCACCATGGGCGGTGGGCGTGACTGTGTCTCGGGTCCAACCATCCTCCTGCTCCAGGTCCTGTCTGTCTCCTCCCTGGCTCCTCCCACCATCTACTTCTCCCTGGTTTCTGTTATCGTCTGCCACGTGGTCTGCCTGTCGTCCTGTCCGCCCGTCGTCTCCTCGTCCTCCACCTGAACGACCTCCCTCCCTCCGCAGTTGGTCCATCTACGGCACGAGGACGCACCTTCCGGGGGGGGGTGTAATGTCACACCTATGAACTGTCTTGTTTAGTTTAGTCCTGTCTTGTGATGTCCCTGTTCATTTGCCCTCTATGTGTGCCAGATTAGTTAATTCCCCGCACCTGTTTCTGTTCACCTTAATTACGTTCCTCCCTATATATCCTCCTTGTGTTTGTTCAGTCCTTGTCGGTTCTTGTTAATGTCTATGTATGCTGTGTGTTCCTGCCCGTCTGTACCAAGCCTGTCTGGATTAAAACCCTTTTTGATATATCTTCGTCATCTTCGTTTGTTTACCTTAATCTCAGCGTGACAGCTATGAATGTTGCATAAGGGAAAACAGGTGTCTTTACCTTCAGATATCGGCAGGCAAGGGTGGAAGCCAAGTTGTCAAACTTTCGTTGGTTCCAGCGCATGGCCATGACCGTCAGCATGTCTATGCGTGCTGCAAAAATAAAAAAATGAGATTATCACCCTTCTTTCCAGTACCAGTAGGAGAAGAAACTGAGTGTGCAGACTTGTTAGGTACCACAAACTTTTGCAAGATAATAACTTACAGTATAGTACTACGGTACTAATCTGCTGTCGTGTGCCATTTGATTACTGTCCCATTAAGGGCTAGGTATCGTTAAAAGTAATTTGATAGCGATACCTTGACTTCGATACCGGTTCCTGAACGATACTTTTTCCGATACCAATTTTATGAAAAAAAATATTTATAAATCCGTTTTAACAACATTACATTAAAAAATTAATTGGTTACATTTTTCAGTTTGATGACTTTTTTTACACTTAAAATCACGGCTGACACAGTTTTAATTTTCTGAGTTTTAATGACAAATACCTGACATCTCATCTGACAGAGGACTGTGCCATGCTGACTGCGTTATTCACTTATTTTGAAATCAACACTGAAGCTAAAAAGTGGAATGGAGTTTAATTTATTAAGGCATTCCTCAAGTGGAATGGACAATTTGACTGACGGTGCTCTGAAAAGTGAACAGACATTATGTGCTGAATTAGAGACAGTAAAATTGAAAGTGGGTGGGTCCTGTCCCACCCATATACAATGGGTACATGGTACTAGAGCCCTGCGCGGCACTGTTTTCTTAAACCCGCACCCGCCCGCTCCCGCTGAATGTATGACCAGGACCACCCGCTCCCGCAACCTGTGTGTTCCACTCCCGCCCGCGCCCGCAATGTTTGTGTCCACTCCCGCCCGCTCCCGCGGACTTTATCTCACGGCTTGTGAAAAATGTAGCTACATATACTCAGACTAAATATTCGTTCAAGTTAACATCCAAAATAACAGACTTTAAACATGATTGTGTTTAAATAAGATGAAGTAACCAATGCTAAACCAAAGCACCACACATGGCAAACATTGGGTAGGCCTATTTTTTTTATTAGGGTTGAAAACATTAGGCCTAATTGTTCAAACAAATCCACAACTAGCGGCACCTCAGTTTTTAGGCTAGTGCGTACTTGGAAATAAGTAACCCTAACACAGAGAACTTTGAAAATAGACTATATAATTCTAACAAATTAAATACAAAACAAAATAAATAGAATGCTATGCTTCAAAGAAAAAAAAACTTACAGATTTTACATTATAGCTTGCTTAACAAGTGCAGGTATGTCACCTCAGGGCAGAGGTGCCAGATTTATGTCCGTTATAAACGAACACTTTTGCACATTTATCGGAACTAACGAAATTTAACTCTTTCCCTTTTTTGTCAGTGACAATTGAGAATTATTCCAAATGTCTGACTTGCCTTGTTTTACTTTGGTCAAGTAAACTGCCGCTTTAATTTTCTTCTCAACTTCTTGCGTTGACTCCATTTCTACTCTACGCCAAATCCCACCGTTCCCCGCGGGTCTCCCACTCAATTTTCTGACCGCCCGCGCCCGCCCGCAGCAGGGGTAAAACCGCCCACTCCCGCGAGATTTGCGTTGGGTCCCGCGGGAGCCCAAACCCAATGCAGCCCTCTACATGGTACCATATTTTGTGGGTTATGACGCTTACACACACACACACCGCGTCTTTTTGAGCAACCGCGTAAACTAGTGTTTTTCCGCCACAGCTAATAATGCCGCATGCACTGACGTTTACGAGATTAACCCCTTAGTTATCTAAATTTGGTACCGAAAAGATACAATACAAGACGAGTTTCGATACTCGATAGTATTGAGGCAATTCGGTCGGTACCTAAAAAGTATCGAACTCAATAACCAGCCCTAGTCCCATGAAAGGGTTAGTAGGTAAATAGCACAGGATAGTGAAGTAGTAGCATGAAACAATGGCGCAGGACAGTAGGCAAATGGCAAAGAGCACTATGGCAGGACAGTAGGTGAATGGTACTCTGACGAGTATTTTTTTTTTAATCACACTGCCCCTCCTTATTATCCTCCCTTCAAATAAAATAGGATGATGGTATTATAATCGATCCATCCATTTGTGTTGAATATTCTGAGCTTTATATTTTCAGAGTCAGCATATATGCATGAGCTCAAAGTGGCTCACCATTGTCATCAGGATCAAAATGTACTGGTTACCTTACCTGCTTTTGACATGTGCTTTGTGGTAACAGCAATCCTTGAGAGGAAGGAGTTGCACTGCTCCACCTCTTCCCCAAGAGTCGAACCAGCCCCCTCCTGATACGCTCCACTCCATTTTACCTTTAAAAAATAAAACAAAAAACAAAACCTAAGTGGCAACAATCTTATGCAGGGTTTTCAGGGAAAGAAAATGTCATGGACAATCCTTTTTTCTCACCTCACATTTGAAATCATGAGCTTTGGCATGAAAAACAGAAAGAAATGGCCTCATGGTGAGGAGATCCTGAAGCTCAGGGCATTTCTCTGTCACTCTCTGGAGGTAAGGCCAGTACTTGCATGCCACATCCATGGCGAAAAATGTCACTTCCTTACAGGTCATTTGCTTTTGGAGGTACAGGGGGTAGGCAAAAATCTCCCCCCTGAACATATTGAGGGCACGAAGGAGAACCCCATGACGACATACAGCGAGTTCCAGGCCCTCCTCGTCTGTTTTTCCTGAGGACTTCTGAGACGTTTCGCGCGCCGCTGACCACTACCCTCCACAGACACCTCTTCCAGAGACCTAAAACATGGAAGATGGTTAATAGTCCAAACTTGTTCAAACAAAGTACTCTATAGGACGTGGTGTTTTATAGGTATATATAATGTAGTTGTGCAAGTTTACATGACTGGTTGGGGTATGGACATGGTCCACAAATCTTGCGACGTCATCATCATTCGCGATGAACACACCATCAAAGATGGCCTGTTCCTCCGATCTAAATAAAAGAGATACATATTAACTTTAAATATTCATATGATTTTCAATTCACAGCAGTTGCTTTCAAAGTAATGAACCGTCAATGCACACACAGGATTTTGTAAATACCTTGCTGCACTCTTGAATATGTAGTGCTTGCGGTATCCATCAACAGAAACTGCAAGCATGTCTGGGCTGCATGCTGGGCAGTCAAAGTGGTCCTCCTGGCATAATTTTTGCACTTCGAATAGGACAGCTTCTCACTCCAAGAAGCTTTTCCGGAAGCTGTCTGCTGTGATGTTACCGCTCTGTTTCAAAAGAGTTCAGCAAAAGAGTTCAGTAAAAGAGAACAGTAAAACAGATCAAATTAAATATGTACTGCACTGAAGTAAAATGCTCTAAATGGATACATTTCGTGATGTAAATACATGTTATTGGGGAGAAGATGTAAAAGTCTGTAGCCAATGGAGTTGAAGTTGAGATCTTCAGAATGACCTGTTTTTTCATAAATGTTTCAGTGCAAACTGCAAGACTGATGAGAGAACATGAGTTTATGGTTGTTTATAAAGGGTCTAAATTTAACAACTTTTTTCCTAAACAGTGCAAATGTTCATGTGTACTTTCAATCATCATCATCATCATGCCCTCATAGTATTATTTATTGAGTTACACAGTTATTACCACAAATACGTACACGGCCAAAGCGAACAGTGTGTTGATCCAGCATTCTAAGAAATGCTTGGCTAGACATCCCCGTTGCTGCCATCTTCACCTCTTCAAAAGAAAAAAGGACATCTGTTGAGTACACAGCTGAATGGTGAGAAGTGGCAGGCCAGTAGTGATTATGGATCAGGTTATCCACTCCAGGACTCCAAGTGGCTTCACATGCCTTGCATCTAATCTGAGGCAATCTGAGATTATATCGCCCTGGAAAAAGAAGGAAATATATACTCACAGTTAATTTTGACAGACACAAACTGTGTCATTCTGACAACTGATATGGGAACCTTTGACTAAGGATGGACCAGGAGGACACTTCTACAAACATGTTGTAAGGCACTCTATTGGAAGTCACACTTTTGTCAGGCAAATTAACTATCCCCATTCAAACAAAGGTTAACTGTTTTCCTCCACATAGGTGGGCCCAGACAATCTAATCAACACACAACCTATTGAATTGGATTTCCAGCCATGATAAAGAAAATTTCTGGATATGTGTTCCACAATGTAACATGTTCATAGTTGTGACAAAGTGAGAGGGAGTATATACGAGGTGTGATCAGCAAATACCTGTGACTGAAATTCTGCAGACAATTCTACAGAAGTGACCCCCACCCCACCCATAAAGTTCTTCTTACCATTCATTGTAACCACAACTATGGACTGTCCTGCGATGACACTGGACGATCCTTGTAGACAACCGCATATTGTCTCTGGCATCTCCAAAGGTACAAGACGCTCTTGAAAAAAACAACAACATGGATGAAAATTAAAGAATAACATATTTATTTATGTGACTTTCAAAAACTACAACTTACCACACTGGGTTAGAACCCTCTCCACAACACAAGTTGTGGGAGGCAACGGATGAAAAATTCAAGTGTCATTGAATCCCTGTTGTGAAACACTTGACCTTGGTGGACCCTGACATCACACTGGCCACAGAGGAATGGGTGTGGTCGGCAGTCACAACAATGGATAACGGCTGGACTGTTTCCACAATGTTGGCAGATCCGAGTTGCCGCATGATGTCCAGCCACCATGGTGTTGACCAGTCGGGGTCTCTCTTTCTCCCACCACCCTGATATGAGGCTCTTTCGGGTCAACCAGTCTGTTGAGGTTTGAGGTGGTATTTCATCCTCATGTATGTCCTTACCCAGTGAGCATTTAAGCTCTTGAAGGAAGGACTCTGTTAAAACAATGCACAATATTGAAAAACTGTAGTAATAATAAATATTAACATACTAAATGAACATATTGTTTTGAACCAGTGTAGTCAAAATAAAGAACACACCTGCAGTAACGGAAGGAAAGTCACTGGTCACTTCCCCACTGGTTTCCGGAGCCCTGACATGAGAGACACCTGTCTTCCGACTCTGGCTGAGACTGGGACCTGCTGTAGCAAAAAAGCTGTTGCTTTTTACACTCAATGAAACAAACTTTACCTGAAGCTAGGCACAGGTATGTAATAATAACCTCAGATATGTTCTAATTCAGACCTATGACTTGTGATCATTTTGTATACCATTTCAAGATGCAAAACTAGATCTGGAGATAAAGTCTACAATTTAATAAACATGAATGTAAAAAAAAATCTGACGTTTTCGGGATGATCTGGGCCTGCCGTAAATAATGTTTCCATCACTGTCCCTCTTAATCCACCTAACCTCTTGCTTCCTGTTTGATGGCTGGCTGGTGGATAGATGACTGATGGAGGGCTGACTGGTGGATGGTTTCACTTTCTGGTGCATGCTAATGTGCTGTTCAAGCTCTCGGAGGTGAGCCTGATATGCAGCCTGATTGACAAGGTCACTAATCTCCTTCTGGCGATGGTCCATCTCAGGATCGGACACGGCACACAATATAAACACACTATAAACACACAGGGACAAACGAAAACAAACAAAAACACCACTCAAAGTGGTGAACAACAAACCAAAATAGAATAGATCAACAAACTACATATTACAATATAAATAACTACTAGGCTAAGACGTCTAATATAATAATATATATATTTATATATATATATATATATATAAAATACATAATAATAATGTCTAATGCTCCTCTTATTTATTCATGCAATCACAATATCATAAAAAATGAATGACTTTAAAAAGAAGTCATTGTGTGAGCAAGGGTTCTTCTATCATTATATTTTTAACACATAAAACACATCACTTCCCAGAATGCATCCACCTCTTTGCCAGGCTGCGGATGGCCATATAATATTAATACAAACATTTCTGCAGTATGCTATTTAATTTATCACAACTTCATAATCAGTAATGAGAAAGAAATATCCATATAGTATAATAGTCATAATATCCATACAGAATTCTAGGACAGAGTCCTGGTGTTGTTTACCCATAGCGACGGTTGCTATATGTCGCTGGATGAGAGACACAACCAAATAAAAAAAGAAAGGAAAAAAAGTACAATTATAAAATATCTCAAATAAATGAAGACATGATTCTTTTAAACACTTTTTGCACTATATGTAACTGCTCTCTTGCTCTCTCTCTCTCTCTCTCTCTCTCTCTCTCTCATAATATTTGCTGTAACTGTCCTCCTCTATCTCCAGAATTTCAGCAGGAAACTTACAGACTCATATTCTCTCATGCAGTTACAGAAGCAGCATTTTGACTGTACCACTTCTGCACAAGATGAGAACACATTTTAAGAGTTTCTTGGGTCAAGAAAACACTCGCTCTGTCTGGATGTGCTTAAATACACAGCAAGGATACTTTCCTGTCACATATCACACAAATATATAAATATAAATCACACATATAATCACACATAAATATAAAGCTGCTAGACCTTGTAAAAGTGTTTTAAAAACGCATGGCCACAACAGATTTATACATCATTGGAGAAGCACTTCTGATTAACTCTCTATCTATCTGTCATTCTGGAGTTCATCTCACTCCACTGAAGTCTCTGCGCTGCTGTGGGGGAAGGGCGATCTCAGTCAGGAGGTGGGGGAAGGGCTGGCTGAGCGAGAGCGATCAGAGGCTGGGGGTTGGGGTGCGAGTCACAGCAGACTGTCAGCTCTCAATTAGGGTTTGACATCCAATGGCTTTTAAAATCAAAGTTAGAACAAAATAAATCTGTACAATCAGACATGTAAACGTGCTAGCTTGATTCATGATTCTTTTAAACACTTTTTGTACTATATGTAACTGCTCTCTTGCTCTCTCTCTCTCTCTCTCATAATATTTGCTGTAACTGTCCTCCTCTATCTCCAGAATTTCAGCAGGAAACTTACAGACTCATATTCTCTCATGCAGTTACAGAAGCAGCATTTTGACTGTACCACTTCTGCACAAGATGAGAACACATTTTAAGAGTTTCTTAGGTCAAGAAAACACTCGCTCTGTCTGATTGTGCTTAAATACACAGCAAGGATACTTTCCTGTCACATATCACACAAATATATAAATATAAATCACACATATAATCACACATAAATATAAAGCTGCTAGACCTTGTAAAAGTGTTTTAAAAACGCATGGCCACAACAGATTTATACATCATTGGAGAAGCACTTCTGATTAACTCTCTATCCATCTGTCAGTCTGGAGTTCATCTCACTCCACTGAAGTCTCCGCGCTGTTGTGGGGGAAGGGCGATCTCAGTCAGGCGGTGGGGGCTGGGCGGGCTGGGCGAGAGCAATCAGAGGCTGGTGGGGGAGGGGTGCGAGTGTGGTATATTGGACATTGAAAATAAGTCATGTTTACATGGTATATCTTTCTTTGAATCTATTTTGTTGAATATTGAATATAAGTTATGTTTACATGGTACTTCTTTCTTTCAATCTACTTCGTAAAATTGTTATTTTTCTAAAAATTGAAGTAGTGTTTAGTTTCCTATTGGTTCTGCCCATGTATTACGTGCATTTATAGGATTGGTTGTTTTACATGACGTCATTGCGCGCTTAGGTGGGTAACGCGCCCGTGATGTGCTTCATTCACAGTAAACACGCTAACGAAGAAGCCATCACTGCAGCGCTGTTGTGTTCATTTTCTTATACACTTTAATATACTTCTTTTCAGGTAATCTATGAAGCAAGATGTATAAGACACTCTTCCATTTAAACATAAACATTGTGTAGGATAAAAATGATGATTGTTTGTGCCGGAAACAGTTCGTTATTGTCATTGAAGTGTGTTGCGAGTCTGGCAGGCCTGAGCACATGGGGAACATGTGTGCTTAACAATTAGCACGATAGCCGCTATGTGTGATGAATAGTCAATGCGTCGATCCCGTTTGTGTGTAAAAGTTGATGATTTTGAGTTACACATTATAGTGATCTGTATTAATCTTGTACACTCAACTGTATAGAGAAAGTTTGCCAAATAGCTTGTTAATCATTTTTTTTTGTATGTTAATCATTTATTTCTTCTATAGTGACGTAAAGTGTTTAAAGTCACTCATGTTTTACATTATCATTGCTGGGGAAGAGCGATGTTGTAATGTGTTGGACTTTGTTGTATGCACATGCTCTTGATTCATTCACAGTAAACACGATAACGAAGAAGCCATCACTGCAGCGCTCTTGTTTTCATTTTCTTATACACTTTAATATACTTCTTTTCAGGAGTACTACACGAGTCACAGCAGACTGTCAGCTCTCAATTAGGGTTTAGGTTCATCTCTCTTAACCCTCAATTATGGTTTGAGTTAGGTGAGCAGGGGTTTACGTAGTCCAGGCAGTTGCACAGAGTTACATGTACTCCAATATTGTGTTCAGAGAAGACCCTAACTCCGAAGGGTACAACGAGGTGCTCAATGATAAAATTTTGATTAGATGGGGAGTTTTACAACCCACCAAAATTCATTTGGTCCAGTGGGACACTGATAGATCTTATGGAGCAGTTTGTGACCGTCTAGGAAGAAAAGACAAAACTGATGAAAAGAACTTTGATTTAAATGGTAGTACTAATGGTTTACCTTTTGTGAATGCTATTTCTCTTGCATGGCCTAGATATACCAGTTTTGACGATCCATGGAAAGAGACGGCTCATGTAGAACACTGTCTGGGTAAGGAGATTCAGCAGTGGTTTGTTACCACCTTTCCTCCAGCACAGACTACAAGGTGCAAGAATGTTGCCGCTAGACTCACAGGGGTAAAGGACATGCCCATTCCATGGGAAATCTGTAATTCTTCATTTGTTAAATCGGACTACACCTGGGCTAGTCTGAAGGACGTCTTGACTCAGTATGATTTTGCTCTGGCCATGGCGAATAAAACGATCATTAGGATGGAGCAGTTGCATGATCATCTCGAGAGTAAGTGTAGTAGCGCCACCTCTGTGGTATATAATGTTACGGCTTGGATGCACATTAAAATGTTTCATTTGTTTCTGGAAATAGCCACCAGTAGAGTTGCAATTTCGAGGGTGCCTTTGACTGTGGATGATTTGGTGTGGAAGTATTTCCAACCATTTCAGGTGTTTATGTGGCCACAGGTGTCAGATGTGGCACTGGGGGATGAATGGTTTGACAAAGAAAAACAATTTCGGCAGTTCCTTCGACCCGTCCTACCAGTGCAAGGGATCAGAGATCTTCATTCAAAACAAGATCCAGGTAATTGTGTCAACCATAAGTTGGTACATCCTGTGGGGCCTTCATGGCACTCAGCAAAGAAATGCCGTCATGGCAATAATCAAGTCAAGTCATCTTTATTTATATAGCGCTTTTTACAATGCAGATTGTGGCAAAGCAGCTTTACATTAATAAGAAAATGGTCTTATTGTGCAGCTTATTCTATATATTATTGATTCATTCCGTTCCAAATATCAGTAGTTACTAGTCTAGCTAATTTATGTATATCAGCACTGCAGAAAACAGTGACGTAACCGTCCAGCTCAGCTCAGTTCGCATACAACGGCGCCAATGCAGGCATATCAAAAACACTGCTGAATATCAAGCAAGTGTCCCCAACGTAAGCAAGCCAAAGGCAACAGTGGCAAGGAACCAAAACTCCAACAAATGGAGAAAAAAACCTCGGGAGAAACCAGGCTTAGTCGGGGGCCAGTTCTCCTCTGGCAATTGTGCCGGATTAGGTCTATGTTTCGCTGAAATGAAGCACAAAACCGAATATTATCCTAAGTTAAAGGCTAAACAAGTTCAGGAAAGTTACATTAATGCATTTATGAATGTCTTCGCAGGGTATGAATATCTGAACTCTATGTGGCTTAGATCAGATGGCAGTCCCTTTATCGGGGAACCTGAGGGACCTTCTAGTCTTGCAGCGGCTATTATGGTAGCCTTTACTGTAGGTTCAATGTTTACTGACGTGACAGAAACTGTGAATGAATTTGTCGAGGAAGCATGGGAGGTATTTGTGGCTGCCTCAGAAGACCTGGCTCTGGTCATCACAAAGTATGTACAGTACTGTGCAAAAGTTTTAGGCAGGTGTGAAAAAATGCTGTAAAGTAAGAATGCTTTCAAAAAGAAACTTGGTAATAGATTATATTTATCAATTAACAAAATGCAAAGTGAGTGAACAGAAGAAAAATCTAAATCAAATCCATATTTGGTGTGACCACCCTTTACCTTCAAAACAGCATCAATTCTTCAAGGTACACTTGCACAAAGTCAGGGATTTTGTAGGCATATAGTTAGGTGTATGATTAAACAATTATACCAAACAGGTGCTAATGATCATCAATTCAATATGTAGGTTGAAACACAATCATTAACTGAAACAGAAACAGCTGTGTAGGAGGAATAAAACTGGGTGAGGAACAGCCAAACTCAGCTAACAAGGTGAGGTTGCTGAAGACAGTTTACTGTCAAAAGTCATACACCATGGCAAGACTGAGCACAGCAACAAGACACAAGGTAGTTATACTGCATCAGCAAGGTCTCTCCCAGGCAGAAATTTCAAGGCAGACAGGGGTTTCCAGATGTGCTGTCCAAGCTCTTTTGAAGAAGCACAAAGAAACAGGCAACGTTGAGGACCGTAGACGCAGTGGTCGGCCAAGGAAACTTACTGCAGCAGATGAAAGACACATCATGCTTACTTCCCTTCGCAATCGGAAGATGTCGAGCAGTGCCATTAGCTCACAATTGGCAGAAAACAGTGGGACCCTGGTACACCCATCTACTGTCCGGAGAAGTCTGGTCAGAAGTGGCCTTCATGGAAGACTTGCGGCCAAAAAGCCATACCTCCGACGTGGAAACAAGGCCAAGCGACTCAACTATGCACGAAAACACAGGAACTGGGGTGCAGAAAAATGGCAGCAGGTGCTCTGGACTGATGAGTCAAAATTTGAAATATTTGGCTGTAGCAGAAGGCAGTTTGTTCGCCGAAGGGCTGGAGAGCGGTACACGAATGAGTGTCTGCAGGCAACAGTGAAGCATGGTGGAGGTTCCTTGCAAGTTTGGGGCTGCATTTCTGCAAATGGAGTTGGGGATTTGGTCAGAATTAATGGTATCCTCAATGCTGAGAAGTACAGGCAGATACTTATCCATCATGCAATACCATCAGGGAGGCATCTGATTGGCCCCAAATTTATTCTGCAGCATGACAACGACCCCAAACATTCAGCGAAAGTCATTAAGAACTATCTTCAGTGTAAAGAAGAACAAGGAGTCCTGGAAGTGATGGTATGGCCCCCACAGAGCCCTGATCTCAACATCATCGAGTCTGTCTGGGATTACATGAAGAGAGAGAAGCAACTGAGGCTGCCTAAATCCACAGAGGAACTGTGGTTAGTTCTCCAAGATGTTTGGGCCAACCTACCTGCCGAGTTCCTTCAAAAACTGTGTGCAAGTGTACCTAGAAGAATTGATGCTGTTTTGAAGGTAAAGGGTGGTCACACCAAATATTGATTTGATGTAGATTTTTCTTCTGTTCACTCACTTTGCATTTTGTTAATTGATAAATATAAACTATTAACATGTCTATTTTTGAAAGCATTCTTACTTTACAGCATTTTTTCACACCTGCCTAAAACTTTTGCACAGTACTGTACATTATGCTTTTGGAGAATGTGTAGGATTGTTGGTGCTGTGTGTGTGGTTGTGTATAGTTAGTAGACCCTGTTAGAGTATAATTGTTATGGAAAAATGTATGTACGCAGAGCGGCCTACGAACTCCTTGTGAGACCTGAAGCTGACTTCTGCTGATGAAACTGCAAACTATTCTTCAGTAAATATTCTTCTATTGATAGCATTTCTGACTCCTGGTCTTTATTCAACATAACTGGTCAAAGGTCCTAAACTGTACAATCCCCTACAGTTTATTAGACTCTATGCCAACTAAGCTATTGAAAGAGATGCTTCCCATTCCAAATTTACATTTTCTGTCAAAAATACTAGAAAAGGCAGTATCATCGCTACTATGTTCCTTCTTGGAAAGAAATTGTATCTATGAGTATTTAGACTTCCCATAGTACTGAGACTGCTCTCATTAGAGTTACAGAATACCAAAATCAACCACAGGCAGTAGATCCTTTTCAGCACTTAAACTTTGGAACAGTCTTCCTAGCATTGTTGGTTAAGGTGTCATTAAAGCAGCCCCTAAGTTAATAATTAGTTTCTACAATGGAAGTGATTCAATTGAAGACCTACATTACCTCGATAATATTTTATTAGAGCTGCTGTAAAACCAAAACAATCTCGGTCCATTAACTTTCATATGATCACGGTGAAGCTGCAACAAACAATCTGTATTGTGAAAAGCGCTATGTAAATGAAGATGACTTGACTGGCCACTTGTCCAGTGTTGTTCTGCCTTTGGCCAGAAACCAAGCTCCAGCACCTTCATAAAACAATAAGGTAAATTATCTGCATGCCTTTTGAGCCAATATTTATTTCTTAGGCTTCGTTTTAAAAACAAGTTAGTTATTTAAGTACCTACTCATGCTGAAATTCTCACTTCGACCATATTCCAACATCTATGCTCCCCTCACTGAGTGAGAGACATGATGAGGCTACCATATGTACTTTTACTAAATTAATTCAGGACAGTTCATCACCACTGCATTTTTTCCCATCTGTGGCTCCAACACCTTACTACAGCAGCACAGGAAATTTACCATGCCCAGGGGTAAAAGAAAAAGACAAACTTTTTTATTCCACAGGCACAAATTGCTTTACAAAAAAACTTATGAAATCTATATCTGCTTTTATTTGTGATGCATTACCTCACAGATATTAATGAAATTATATGTATATAATGGTTGTTTCTGAGTACGTGTTATGTTTGACATTTCAGGGTTTTGTGCTGCAATATCCTGCCTAGTCAAACCTTTAACTAACATTTCCAATATTGTTCATACATAAAAGACAGTTTGTAAAATAACCTCTTAATAATTAAAGAAAATTGACATTTTAGTTTGAGTTTATTTCATATTCAAAAACACAAAACAACATCCAAATCAGCATATAAGTTAGAAAAACAGATGCATCTATAAATGCATCTTGATGAAATCTTGCTCACTGAGAAGTTTAAGTGCCTTTCAGTTTTGATTACTGCAGATGAAGAGCTAACAGTATCTACTAGTAAATACTGGTGCTGTTACTAGTGGTCCCTAGGCTAATTTTGTGTCCTGGTGGTTGTTTCTGCATCCAACCCATGTGCCATTAGAGGTCCTCATGTTTTTCAGGTGAGTCGCCAGTTTGGAAACCTTCAGGATTAAATTCAGGCTTATCCTTGTTCTCTTCTAAAATGAAAGCAAAAAGAAAGTAGTATGAATGTGTGTAAAACAACTTAGGAATTTATTCATAGGGTGGATATGTGAGATACAGGAACTAGTACTGTGTCGCAAGACTTGGTGGGGAAGACTTTTTCTCCGATTACTGAAGCCATTTATAATAATGCAGTGAAACTGCATGGCCATTGGCTCATGCAGTTAAAAGTTAAATGAACCAATGACGAGGAAGCGGAGGAGCACAAGCCTATGGCGATGAAGCCCGCCGAAATGGGTGGCATAGCATTGCCCACTTTTATAAGTGAGCAATGCAATGTCGCTGTACCAAGTCGTGCAGCGACATAGCATGGCAAGCAACGCAGTACACATTTCCGTATCTCAGGGAAGCATGGTGCGAGGTTACATTAGCAATATAGTACATTCTCTTTTGGTACTTCACTTGTACTGTTTCTCTAGACACAGTGGGGAACCAGTAGATACAAAGGGTGTGTTATGATAGTGGAACGATAGATAAGTAACTAGTCCTACGCACCTAAAGGACCCAGAGCGACCAAGTACAGCAGGGTAAATCCAGGGCTCCAGACTAACTTTTACACTGGTTGCAATCTTAAATCTTAAATATATTAAATCACAGTGGCTGATGGCTGATATAAATCAGGTAAATCAGGCACACTAGCTCATAGTGCTTCCTTCAACCTTACACTCCTACTGTTCCTTAATACACACTACTTCCAATAACATATCTACAAAGCCATGAAAAAGTATGGTTCAACTTGATCATTGCCATTAAAGTTCAGAAGTAAGGTATATTGGTAACACTTTACAATAAGGTTCATTAGTTAACATGAACTAAAAATTAACTGCACTTATACAGCATTTATTTATCTTTGTTAATGTTAATTTCAGCATACATTACTAATACATTATTAAAATATTGTTAACAGTTAATGCACTGTGAACTAATATGAACAAACAATGAACAACTATTTTCATTAACTAAGGTTAAAAGATTAGTAAATACAGTGACAAATGTATTGATCATGGTTTGGCTAGTTCATGTTAGTTAATACATTACCCTAACTAATAAACCTTACTGTAAAGAGTTGCTGGTATATTACACAATGTTTATGAGCAGGAAGATAAGTGATACCAATGCAGGTGCCGCCTTCATCTGTATAGCCATCAGCACAGGTGAGGCAGCTGTCGGCACCAGGTCCTTTGCAACCAGAGCATCCAATATTGCATGCTGGGATATAAAATAACAGTACACTTTATTTTAGTGTCCATGTTACATGTACTTACTACAGTATTTTATGCATAATTACAAGCAACTAACCTAACCCTAAACCTGCTGTAAGTACACTGTTAATATTAGTCATTACTCAATACAAATTTTTGTAATTAAACTATAAAAGGCCAATTCACACTAGGAGTGGGCGATATGGCAAAATATATCTTTTTTTCAGAAAAAAAAAAAAAAAAATCACGATTCACAATTTTTTCATGTTGGTTTTAACATTACGCAAGTGACTGAACAGTACAGCTGAACTAATTTCCCTACTTACAAGGTAACAAAATAGAAAAGCATGAAACCACAAGGCCACAGTAGGGGTGGGCAAAGATGAAAATCTATTTATATTATTTTATCTTTTCCATTGAAAATAAGATCAAAGACGCACATTAAAAATATAATACAATAGGGGAGAGACAAGACGCTCACCAGAAGAGACGAGACAAGATCAACTTCACGAGAACAAGACAATTTTTTGCACCGTATTTAAGAAATCCTCAATGACTAAATATATAACTAGAAAAATATTCTGCAGGTGCATTTACATTGTTTTAACTTATCTTATAATGAATGTAATTTCAGTTATTCTTTCGGAGTATGAATTATATGCAGTAAAAGACAATACTCCAGTACTGTAAAACGTATTGCCACAAAATCAACTGACTGGCTTCTCTCCTGTATGATTTCTTTATCCTAAGACTTTGGAACTGATTTATGAGCTTCTATAACATTTGACCTCCTAACTGAACTCCTTTCCACAAATTGATCATAGAAATAAATAGTAATTAAAAATGAAATATAGCTGCTAGCAGCGATGACGGGCCCAAGCCGGTGGCATCAAGGCAACTGTGCACAGTGGGAAAAATGAATTTAAAAGGTGTCTCCAGTTGGAGACTGACCAGTTAGTCGAGTCAGATTATTCAATATAATACTAACTAAAAGCGATCATATCATAGCCAACTTATCATTAGCAGTTCAAAGTGTTATATATTCAGCTGAATTTATCTTATTATATTGTAAAACTAATTATATAAAACTAAATAGTCAGTGAAATACAAATGAACTGGTTCTTTGCCTTTATTTCTTTATACAAATTTATAGAAGAGAAGGGCTAAGAGATTTCTTATCCTACAATGCAGACAAAAGGAGACAGCAATGAAAGGGTTAAACCTGCAAGACCCTGAGAGAGAGGGGGGGGATATATATTCAGAAGAAATATTTTGAAGAAAACAAGTATGTTGATCTGAAATATAGTACATTCATTTTAAATTCATCCAGGTTCCATTAAATTTATCTTAAGGTATTTTACGTTATTTTTGACCATATTATTAAACTAATTATATAGAACCATATAGTCAGTGCACGACAACTGAATTGGTTCTATGCCTTCTTTTTTTCTGAATTATAGGATAGGAAATCTCATAAAAAATGGAGACAGCAATGAAAGGGTTAAACCTGGAAGACCCTTAGAGAGAGAGAGAGATTCAGAAGAATTATTTTAAAGAAAACAAATATATTGATCTGAAAAAAAGTACATTCATTTTAAATTCATCTTAGTTTAAACCTTCGCCACGCCACTATAATCGTTCCAAATAAAAATCCCTGCATGTGTAAAGTTATTTGTATAACTGGGCGCGATCATTAGACGCTGCGCGTCTCTTTGTGTGACATTTAAAAAGCTTCTTTTACAGTTTGGAAGATTTTCTATGTTCTTGTGATCGAATCTTGTCTAATCGCTTTAATGTTTTAAAGAATAAAGTTTAAAAACACTTAAAATCAAGTGGCTTTCACGCGGTCACGATCTCTTGCTTTCAGAGAAATGACGAGCGGCTCTGTGTTTAATCCATTAGGAAACGAAGATTGCACAGATGACACACAGCATTCAAACACATTTGCACAGCCATACACATAAAAATTCAAATTTCATTTTCAAAGAATTGAAAGGAACATTAAAAAGGAAGACGCGAGAAAGAACGAGCTTCGGGACGCATCGTTCTCAGCCGCGGCGCGTCTATAATTGTCACAGAACACCTTCCAAACTCAAATGAAGCTTTTTAATACATTCTTGTGATTAAATCTTGTATAATCACTGGAATGTTTTACTTTTTAAGTTTAAAAAACACAAATGAGTTCGTGATCATTCACAGACATCATCAAACTGTCAAACACGGGGCGGAACAAACAGAACAACAGAAATAATGTGATGCACGTGCAATAATGTCCACTAGAGGGAGCCACGAGACCGTGTTTGTTAAGAGCCTCAAAAACACCCAAGAATATTATTAAAGTTTGACGTTTTGCCATGGCAACAATATTTAAGATATCTCAAAGATATTCATATGTCTACATCTGAAATGTTTTGACATTATAATGAAGAAGTTTGAAGCAAATCGGGTAAAAATAAGAGGGTGATTTCAAAGCATTTTGAAAGTGACATTTCCTGCTGCCAATTGGTGGCGCTATATCTTTGACTCATAATAGTCACATCCATGTACTCGGCCTCCTACAACGAACACACAGGTGAAGTTTCATAAAAATCAATAAATGTATGCAGACGTTATAACACACTTCCTGTTTCTGTTTTCTCGCCATAAATTCGTTGCCTCGCCACGGGCAAACTGTTTGAGATATCAAAAATCCCCAGGCAATTTTGCGTCATCAATGTCTTGACTTCATGCTGACCGAGTTTGGTGGTGATCGGATTAAGCACCTAGGAGGAGTATATCAAATTCCAGAGCATGCGTTTTTCAAACAACCCATAATAGCTCACTTCCTGTTGAGGCGGCGAACAACTTAGAAAGTTGTCAGGCCCGATAAAATCTTCATGTGTACCGAGTTTCATACCAATATGTGCAAGCGTGTTTGATATATGGACCAAGATTTCAGACCCCATTCAAGGGGGCGCTGTCGAACCCCCCTGCCACGCCCGGGTCCCAGCCTCTGTCACGTCCTAATGGCCGCAGGTTCCAATGCGTGTGCAAAGTTTCAAGAGTTTTTGAGCATGTTAAGGGCCCCAAAAAGCCCCGAACGGTTGAAAGAAAAATAAAAATAAATATAGCTGCTAGCAGTGATGTGCGGGCCCAAGCCGGTGGCACCGCCACGTCGGTGGTTTAAGGACCAACTGGGCACGGCGGGCAAAATGAATTTAAACGGTGTCTCCAGTTGGAGACTGACCAGTTAGTTGAGTCAGATTATTCAATATAATACTAACTAAAAGCCATCATATCATAGCAAAGTTATCATTAGCAGTTCAAAGTGTTATATATTCAGCTGAATTAATCTTATTATATTGTTAAACTAATTATATAAAACTAAATAGTCAGTGAAATACAAATGAACTGGTTCTTTGTCTTTATTTCTTTATACAAATTTATAGAAGAGAAGGGCTAAGAGATTTCCTATCCTACAATGCAGACAAAAGGAGACAGCAATGAAAGGGTTAAACCTGCAAGACCCTCAGAGAGAGAGAGGGGGGGATATTCAGAAGAAATATTTTGAAGAAAAAAAGTATATTGATCTGAAATAAAGTACATTAATTTTAAATTCAACCAGGTTCCTTTGAATTTATTTTAAGGTATTTTACGTTATTTTTAACCATATTATTAAACTAATTATATAGAACCATATAGTCAGTGCACTAAAACTGAACTGGTTCTATGCCTTTATTTTTATGAGATTTCCTATACTATAATGCCGACAAAAGGAGACAGCAATGAAAGGGTTAAACCTGGAAGACCCTGAGAGAGAGAGAGCGAGAGAGAGAGAGAGATTCAGAAGAAATATTTTGAAGAAAACAAGTATATTGATCTGAAATATAGTACAATCATTTTTAATTCATCCAGGTTCCTTTGAATTTATCTTAAGGTATTTTATGTTATTTTTAACCATATTATTAAACTAATTATATAGAACCATATAGTCAGTGTACGACAACTGAACTGGTTCTATGCCTTCATTTTTTATGAAATTTCTGATCCTATAATTAAGGAAAAAGGAGACAGCAATGAAAGGGTTAAACCTGCCAAACTAAAACACAGAGAACTGTGAGAGCTCGTGAACTGTCTGAATGTGTGTGCGTGCAATGTATGAGGAGAGCACGAATATAATATAAATGATAACGATCCAAATACAATTTATTTGCAGAAGTTTATATTTTAGTTTTATTTTTAAAAATCCCTGCATGGATGTCGTTCTTTGTATAACTGGGCGCGATCATTATTAGGAGACGCTGCGCGTCTCTTTGTGTGACATGAAAAAGCTTCTTTTACAGTTTGGAAGATTTTCTATGTTCTTGTGATCGAATCTTGTCTAATCGCTTGAATGTATTAAAGAATAAGGTTTAAAAACACTTAAAATCAAGTGGCTTGCACGCGGTCACGGTCACTGCTTATAGAGAAATGACGCGCGGGTCTTTGTTTAATCCATTAGGAAACGAAGTTTGCACAGATGCCACACAGCGTCAACACATTAACACAGTCATACACATAAAACTTCAAACTTCAATTTCAAAGAATTGAAAGGAACATTAAAAAGGCATGACAAGATTCTGAAAGACGCGAGAAAGAACGAGCTTCGGCAGGCGTTCCTTCTCAGACACGGCGCGTCTATAATTGTCACAGAACACCTTCTAAACTGAAATTAAGCTTTTTAATACATTCTTGTGATTAAATCTTGTGTAATCGCTGGAATATTTTAATTTATAAGTTTAAAAAAACACAAATGAGTTCGTGATCATTCACAGACATCATCAAACTGTGAAACAAGGGGCGTTGCTTCTATGATTGAACAGAAAGTACACAAAGCTGTCCACTAGAGGGAGCCACGAGACCGTGTTTGTTAAGAGCCTCAAAAACACCCAAGAATATTATTAAAGTTTGACGTCTTGCCATGGCAACAATATTTAAGATATCACAAAGATATTCATATGTCTACATCTGAAATGTTTTGACATTATAATGAAGAAGTTTGAAGCAAATTGGGTAAAAATAAGAGGGTGATCTCAAAGCATTTTGAAAGTGACATTTCCTGCTGCCAATTGGTGGCGCTATATCTTTGACTCATAATAGTCACATTCATGTACTCGGCCTCCTACAACGAACACAGAGGTGAAGTTTCATAAAAATCAATAAATGTATGCAGACGTTATAACACACTTCCTGTTTCTGTTTTCTTGCCATAAATTCATTGCCTCGCCATCGGAAAACCATGTGAGATATCAAAAATCCCCTGGCAATTTTGCGTCATCAATGTCTTGACTTCATGCTGACTGAGTTTGGTGGTGATCGGATAAAGCACCTAGGAGGAGTATATCAAATTCCAGAGCATGTGCTTTTCAAACAACCCATAATAGCTCACTTCCTGTTGAGGCAGCGAACAACTTAGAGCACGAAAGTTGTCATGCCCGATAAGATCTTCATGTGTACCGAGTTTCATACCAATATGTGCAAGCGTGTTTGATATATGGACCAAGATTTCGGACCCCATTCAAGGGGGCGCTGTCGAGCCCCCCTGCCACGCCCGGGTCCCAGCCTCTGTCACGTCCTAATGGCCGCAGGTTCCAATGCGTGTGCAAAGTTTCAAGAGTTTTTGAGCATGTTAAGGGCCCCAAAAAGCCCCGAACGGTTGAAAAAAAATAAAAAAATAAATAAATATAGCTGCTAGCAGCGATGACGGGCCCAAGCCGGTGGCACCGCCAACCCGGTGGCATCAAGGCAACTGTGCACAGCGGGAAAAATGAATTTAAAAGGTGTCTCCAGTTGGAGACTGACCAGTTAGTCGAGTCAGATTATTCAATAGAATACTAACTAAAAGCGATCATATCATAGCCAACTTATCATTAGCAGTTCAAAGTGTTATATATTCAGCTGAATTTATCTTATTATATTGTTAAACTAATTATATAAAACTAAATAGTCAGTGAAATACAAATGAACTGGTTCTTTGCCTTTATTTCTTTATACAAATTTATAGAAGAGAAGGGCTAAGAGATTTCTTATGCTACAATGCAGACAAAAGGAGACAGCAATGAAAGGGTTAAACCTGCAAGACCCTGAGAGAGAGAGAGAGGGGGGGGGATATATATTCAGAAGAAAACAAGTATGTTGATCTGAAATATAGTACATTCATTTTAACCTGTTAGTCGGAGTTCCCCCGTGCACGCCCCGCAGCGTTTTTTTTTTAAATTAACTCAAATTTACTGTTACGTGCAATGTAATTACCATGACAAACTATACGTCATTAAAATGATCTAAAACTCAAGATTAAATTTTTAATCACTGCTTTACTCTCAATATCGTATAGTGAACGTAATTTGTTAATATGCGTCAGGAGTTATGAATGTGAAAAACGGAGTCGATACCTTTTCTTTGAAATATGAGCGTCAGCCACATCCACTTATAAAAAACTCCTGTGAGATCATCATCAAAACTCTCGACAAAACAACATCCCGCTGCGCTTTTAGCTCAAATGCATGCACATTTGGAGAAATATTGATGGATTCTCATATGTTTATGTCTAATTTTTATACAGAGGAGTAATATTTACTCCTTTTTTACCAAAAAGCGCCGTTGTAATCACCACGAGCGCTGCACACTGTGATGTACTGTGTTTCTGATTCATACTTGCAGCAGGAGGGCGCTGCGTTGCACACTTAGTCCACAAATGACACACACGAGGAACAGGCACACCATGTGACCAGAAACTAACACAGTCTTCCAGAGATCGCTATAACATGCAGATAACGTATAATATAAACACTTTTGAAGACAATAAATACACGATTGTGACAATGTATGGTCTATGTGTCCTTCATGCCATGTCAGGTATTTTCAAAATACTTTATATTTATAATGCAATGCTAATCGCGATAGCTTTTCTCATTGTGCAGAATACTATAAAATAATGTATTTTCGGTCCGATTTTTAGACCCAGACCGACATCACATCACAGAAGTTTATTTAAAACACTCGATTTGCAATATAAAGTAAATTTGAAGCAAAAAACTTAGTTTTAATCTCATAAATTGTGATGTTTAGATGGTGTGCTAAGCTACATGCTAGTACATGCACCTGTCATGCTGCCACCTATCTGTTATAACAAATCATTTTCAAAAGTAAAACTCACTGAAATGATTCTTTTTTCCATGAAGGGCATTTGATACAGTTTCAGAGAAGGTGAAGTGAGAAGTTTGATGAAAGAAATGATGGGATTAAGTCTGCTTGAATAGAACATCGTCAGCATTTATAATAGAGACAAAAGAAATGAATAATTAGAGCCATAACCAGGCCGGAGAGGTGTGAATTGTGCAAATGGTGCATTGGAATTGATTGGGATAGTTTTGCAACACAAAACAATAGACAATACACTGAATGGGTGCTTGGAAGAAGGCTATAAACATTAGTTAGCATTTTAGAGTTTTCTCAAAATAAAATCACATGACATGATCTTATAAAACATTCAATAAAACTCAGAGTTTTAAACGCATCATCTTCAGATTTGAAACATAACATGGTCAGACATGTGGCTTCAGCTGGAGTGCATTTCCAGATAGCAGAGGGGCTGACATCAATTTTATTTTCATAAAGATTTTCCATAAAAATACATTTCTAATAACTGTACAAAATTTTGAAGCTATTTATAACTAGTTTTTTTCATTATGACAATTATTAATTATACCTTTACAATAAACTGCAAAGTGTCTGCTTTGAAATGAGACCATACTTATGCTTTTAGTGCAAAGGGTTCATGAACTGCATCTGTTTTAGTTTGGGTATGTCATTTCTTGAGATTTTTCAAAAAAGGGGTGGGAGGTAACAGGTTAAATTCATCCAGGTTCCATTGAATTTATCTTAAGGTATTTTACGTTATTTTTGACCATATTATTAAACTAATTATATAGAACCATATAGTCAGTGCACGACAACTGAACTGGTTCTATGCCTTCATTTTTTATAAGATTTCCTATCCTATAATTCAGAAAAAAAGGAGACAGCAATGAAAGGGTTAAACCTGGAAGACCCTTAGAGAGAGAGAGAGAGAGAGAGAGAGAGAGAGAGAGAGAGAGAGAGAGAGAGAGATTCAGAAGAATTAAAGAAAACAAATATATTGATCTGAAATAAAGTACATTCATTTTAAATTCATCTTAGTTTAAACCTTCGCCACGGCAACACCATGTGAGATGTACTATAATCGTTCGCAATTTAGCATCTTCAGTATGTTGTCATCATGTGCAGAAGTTTATTATTAGTTATTTGCAGAAGTTTATATTTTAATTTTATGTTTTAAAATTCCCGCATGTGTAAAGATGTATTTGTATAACTGGGCGCGATCATTATTAGGAGACGCTGCGCGTCTCTTTGTGTGACAGAAAATCTTCCAAATTGTAAAAGAAGCTTTTTAATATGTTTTTGTGATCGAATCTTGTCTAATCGCTTAAATGATTTAAAGAATAAGGTTTAAAAACACTTAAAATCGAGTGGCTTTCACGCGGTCACGATCACTGCTTATAGAGAAATGACGCTTTGTTTAGTCCATTAGGAAACGAAGTTTGCACAGATGCCACACAGCGTCAACACATTAACACAGTCATACACATAAAAATTCAAACTTCAATTTCAAAGAATTGAAAGGAACATTAAAAAGGCATGACAAGATTCTGAAAGACACGAGAATGAACGAGCTTCGGCAGGCGTTCCTTCTCAGGCGCGGCGGGTCTATAATTGTCACAGAACACCTCCTAAACTAAAATTAGGCTTTTTATTACATTCTTGTGATTAAATCTTGTGTAATCGCTGGAATATTTTAACTTATAAATTTAAAAAACACAAATGAGTTCGTGATCATTCACAGACATCATCAATTGAAACAAGGGGCGTTGCTTCTATGATTGAACAGAAAGTACACAAAGCTGTCCACTAGAGGGAGCCACGAGACCGTGTTTGTTAAGAGCCTCAAAAACACCCAAGAATATTATTAAAGTTTGACGTCTTGCCATGGCAACAATATTTAAGATATCACAAACATATTCATATGTCTACATCTGAAATGTTTGGACATTATAATTTGGAAGTTTGAAGCAAATCGGGTAAAAATTAGAGGGTGAACTCAAAGCATTTTGAAAGTGACACATTTCCTGCTGCCAATTGGTGGCGCTATATCTTTAACTCATGATAGTCACATCCATGTACTCGGCCTCCTACAAGGAACACACAGGTGAAGTTTCATAAAAATCAATGAATGTATGCAGACGTTATAACACACTTCCTGTTTCTGTTTTCTCGCCATAAATTCATTGCCTCGCCACGGGCAAACCGTTTGAGATATCAAAAATTCACTGGACATTTGGCATCATCAATATCTTGTCTTCATGCTGACCGAGTTTGGTGGTGATCGGATTAAGCGCCTAGGAGCAGTATATCAAATTCCAGAGCATGCGTTTTTCAAACAACCCATAATAGCTCACTTCCTGTTGAGGCGGCGTACAACTTAGAGCACGAAAGTTGTCAGTGCCGATGAGTTCTTCATGTCTACCGAGTTTCATACTAATATGTGCAAGCGTGTTTGATATATGGACCAAGATTTCGGACCCCATTCAAGGGGGCGCTGTCGAGCCCCCCTGCCACGCCCGGGTCCCAGCCTCTGTGATTTCCTAATGGCCGTCGGTTCCAATATGTGTGAAATGTTTCAAGAGTTTTCGAGCATGTTAAGGGCCCCAAAAGTGCCTGAGTTTCATCCAATTTGAAAGATGCCCAGAGTCTCAAAACCATCTAAAACAAATATTTTGATCTGACACTTTGATCTATTGCTATGACAACAGTGTTTCGAATATATAAGATCTTTTTACAGGTCTACATTCGCCATGTCTTGACATTGTTCTGGTGAAGTTTAAAGCAAATCGGGTAAAAATAAGAGGGTGATCTCAAAGCATTTTGAAAGTGACACATTTCCTGCTGCCAATTGGTGGCGCTATATCTTTGACTCACAATAGTCACATCCATGTACTCGGCCTCCTACAACGAACACACAGGTGAAGTTTCATAAAAAACAATGAATGTATGCAGACGTTATAACACACTTCCTGTTTCTCTTTTCTCGCCATAAATTCGTTGCCTCGCCACGGGCAAACCGTTTGAGATATCAAAAATCCCCTGGCAATTTTGCGTCATCAATGTCTTGACTTCATGCTGACCGAGTTTGGTGGTGATCGGATTAAGCGCCTAGGAGGAGTATATCAAATTCCAGAGCATGCGCTTTTCAAACAACCCATAATAGCTCACTTCCTGTTGAGGCGGCGAACAACTTAGAGGACGAAAGTTGTCAGGCCCGATAAGATCTTCATGTGTACCGAGTTTCATACCAATATGTGCAAGCGTGTTTGATATATGGACCAAGTTTTCGGACCCCATTCAAGGGGGCGCTGTCGAGCCCCCCTGCCACGCCCGGGTCCCAGCCTCTGTGACGCCCTAATGGCCGCAGGTTCCAATGCGTGTGCAAAGTTTCAAGAGTTTTTGAGCATGTTAAGGGCCCCAAAAAGCCCCGAACGGTTGAAAAAAAAATAAAAATAAATAATAATAATAAATATAGCTGCTAGCAGCAATGTGCGGGCCCAAGCCGGTGGCACAAGGACAACTGGGCACGGCGGGCAAAATGAATTTAAACTGTGTCTCCAGTTGGAGACTGACCAGTTAGTTGAGTCAGATTATTCAATATAATACTAACTAAAAGCGATCATATCATAGCAAACTAATCATTAGCAGTTCAAAGTGTTATATATTCAGCTGAATTTATCTTATTATATTGTTGAACTAATTATATAAAACTAAATAGTCAGTGAAATACAAATGAACTGGTTCTTTGCCTTTATTTCTTTATACAAATTTATAGAAGAGAAGGGCTAAGAGATTTCCTATCCTTTAATGCAGACAAAAGGAGACAGCAATGAAAGGGTTAAACCTGGAAGACCCTCAGAGAGAGAGAGGGGGGGGGGGGGGGGGGGGGGGGGGGCGGAGATATTCAGAAGATATATTTTGAAGAAAACAAGTATATTGATCTGAAATATAGTAAAATCATTTTAAATTCATCCAGGTTCCTTTGAATTTATCTTAAGGTATTTTACGTTATTTTTAACCATATTATTAAACTAATTATATAGAACCATATAGTCAGTGCACGACAACTGAATTGGTTCTATGCCTTCATTTTTTATGAAATTTCCGATCATATAATTCAGAAAAAAGGAGACAGCAATGAAAGGGTTAAACCTGTCAGACTAAAACACAGAGAACTGTGAGAGCTCGTGAACTGTCTGAATGTGTGTGCGTGCAATGTATGAGGAGAGCACGAATGTAATATAAACGATAACGATCCAAATACAATTTATTTGCAGAAGTTTATATTTTAGTTTTATTTTTTTAAATCCCTGCATGGATGTCGTTCTATGTATAACGTGCGCGATCATTATTAGGAGACGCTGCGCGTCTCTTTACGTGACAGAAATCTTATAAATTCTAATTAAAGCTCTTTAATTCATTGTTGTGATTATATGTTGTGTAATCGCTGGAATGGAATCGCTGGAATGAACCAGGTTAAAAAACACGTAAATGATTTCGTGATCACTCACAGAAATCATCAAACTGTCAAAAAAAACGGCTCGCGATCTGTAGAATCGCTGGAATGGAATGGCTATTAAATATAGAAATTACGTGTGTATATTTCAATTATTCATGAATGATTGACAACTTCCAAATTCCCTTTTTGTTCTTAATTTAAACCTTCGCCACGGCAACACAATTTGAGATACACTATAATCGTTCGCAATTTAGCATCATCAGTATGTTGTCATCATGTGCAGAAGTTTATTATTAGTTATTTGCAGAAGTTTATATTTTAGTTTTATTTTTTTAAATCCCTGCATGGATGTCGTTCTTTGTATAACTGGGCGCGATCATTATTAGGAGACGCTGCGCGTCTCTTTGTGTGACATTAAAAAGCTTCTTTTACAGTTTGGAAGATTTTCTATGTTCTTGTGATCGAATCTTGTCTAATCGCTTGAATGATTTAAAGAATAAGGTTTAAAAACACTTAAAATCAAGTGGCTTTCACGCGGTCACGATCACTGCTTAGAGAGAAATGACGCGCGGCTCTTTGTTTAATCCCTTAGGAAACGAAGTTTGCACAGATGCCACACAGCGTCAACACATTAACACAGTCATACACATACAAATTCAAACTTCAATTTCAAAGAATTGAAAGGAACATTAAAAAGGCATGACAATATTCTGAAAGACGCGAGAAAGAACGAGCCTCGGGAAGGTAAGGTTCTCAGACGCGGCACGTCTATAATTGTCACAGAACACCTTCTAAACTAAAATTAAGCTTTTTATTACATTCTTGTGATTAAATCTTGTGTAATCGCTGGAATAGTTTAACTTATAAGTTTAAAAAACACAAATGAGTTCGTGATCATTCACAGACATCACCAAACTGTGAAACAAGGGGCGTTGCTTCTATGATTGAACAGAAAGTACACAAAGCTGTCCACTAGAGGGAGCCACGAGACCGTGTTTGTTAAGAGCCTCAAAAACACCCAAGAATATTATTAAAGTTTGACGTCTTGCCATGGCAACAATATTTAAGATATCTCAAAGATATTCATATGTCTACATCTGAAATGTTTTGACATTATAATGAAGAAGTTTGAAGCAAATCGGATAAAAATAAGAGGGTGATCTCAAAGCATTTTGAAAGTGACACATTTCCTGCTGCCAATTGGTGGCGCTATATCTTTGACTCATAATAGTCACATCCATGTACTCGGCCTTCTACAACGAACACACAGGTGAAGTTTCATAAAAATAAATAAATGTATGCAGACGTTATAACACACTTCCTGTTTCTCTTTTCTCGCCATAAATTCGTTGCCTCGCCACGGGCAAACCGTGTGAGATATCAAAAATCCCCTGGCAATTTTGCGTCATCAATGTCTTGACTTCATGCTGACCGAGTTTGGTGGTGATCGGATTAAGTGCCTAGGAGGAGTATATCAAATTCCAGAGCATGCGTTTTTCAAACAACCCATAATAGCTCACTTCCTGTTGAGGCGGCGAACAACTTAGAGCACGAAAGTTGTCAGCCCCGATAAGGTCTATATGTGTACCGAGTTTCATACCAATATGTGCAAGCGTGTTTGATATATGGACCAAGTTTTCGGACCCCATTCAAGGGGGCGCTGTCGAGCCCCCCTGCCACGCCTGGGTCCCAGCCTCTGTCACGTCCTAATGGCCGCAGGTTCCAATGCGTGTGCAAAGTTTCAAGAGTTTTCGTGCATGCTAAGGGCCCCAAAAGTGCCAAAAACATAAAAAATAATAATAATAATAATAATAATAAATATAGCTGCTAGCAGCGATGACGGGCCCAAGCCGGTGGCACCGCCAACCCGGTGGCATCAAGGCAACTGTGCACAGCGGGAAAAATGAATTTAAAAGGTGTCTCCATTTGGAGACTGACCAGTTAGTCGAGTCAGATTATTCAATATAATACTAACTAAAAGCGATCATATCATAGCCAAGTTATCATTAGCAGTTCAAAGTGTTATATATTCAGCTGAATTTATCTTATTATATTGTTAAACTAATTATATAAAACTAAATAGTGAAATAAAAATGAACTGGTTCTCTGCCTTTATTTCTTTATACAAATTTATAGAAGAGAAGGGCTAAGAGATTTCCTATCCTTTAATGCAGACAAAAGGAGACAGCAATGAAAGGGTTAAACCAGCAAGACCCTCGGAGAGGGGGGGGGGGTATTCAGAAGATATATTTTGAAGAAAACAAGTATATTGATCTGAAATATAGTACATTCATTTTAAATTCATCCAGGTTCCATTGAATTTATCTTAAGGTATTTTACGTTACATATTATTAAACTGAAGCCATAGAACCAATTCAGTTGTCGTGCACTGACTATATGGTTCTATATAATTATTATTTATGAGATTTCCGATTCTATAATTCAGAAAAAAAGAGACAGCAATGAAAGGGTTAAACCTGCCAGACTAAAACACAGAGAACTGTGAGAGCTCGTGAACTGTCTGAATGTGTGTGCGTGCAATGTATTAGGAGAGCACGAATGTAATATAAACGATAACGATCCAAATACAATTTATTTGCAGAAGTTTATATTTTAGTTTTATTTTTTAAAATCCCTGCATGGATGTAGTTCTTTGTATAACGGGCGCGATCATTATTAGGAGATCTCTTTACGTGACAGAAATCTTCTAAATTCTAATTGAAGCTCTTTAATTCATTGTTGTGATTAAATGTTGTCCCTGGAATGAACCAGGTTAAAAAACACGTAAATGATTTCGTGATCACTCTCACAGAAATCATCAAACTGTCAAAAAAAAAAAAAAACGGCTCGCGATCTGTAGAATCGCTGGAATGGAATCGCTATTAAATATAGAAATTAGGTGTGTATAGTTCAATTATTCATGAATGATTGACAACATCTAAATTCCCTTTTTGTTCTTAATTTAAACCTTTGCCACGGCAACACCATTTGAGATACACTATAATCGTTCGCAATTTAGTATCTTCAGTATGTTGTCATCATGCGCAAAGTAATCATATGTCTACATCTTAAATGTTTGGACATTATAATTAGGAAGTTTGAAGCAAATCGGGTAAAAATAAGAGGGTGAACTCAAAGCATTTTGAAAGTGACACATTTCCTGCTGCCAATTGGTGGCGCTATATCTTTGACTCATGATAGTCACATCCATGTACTCGGCCTCCTACAACGAACACACAGGTGAAGTTTCATAAAAATCAATAAATGTATGCAGACGTTATAACACACTTCCTGTTTCTGTTTTCTCGCCATAAATTCATTGCCTCGCCACGGGCAAACCGTTTGAGATATCAAAAATTCACTGGATATTTGGCAACATCAATATCTTGTCTTCATGCTGACCGAGTTTGGTGGTGATCGGATTAAGCGCCTAGGAGCAGTATATCAAATTCCAGAGCATGCGTTTTTCAAACAACCCATAATAGCTCACTTCCTGTTGAGGCGGCGTACAACTTCGAGCACGAAAGTTGTCAGTGCCAATGAGTTCTTCATGTCTACCGAGTTTCATACTAATATGTGCAAGCGTGTTTGATATATGGACCAAGATTTCGGACCCCATTCAAGGGGGCGCTGTCGAGCCCCCCTGCCACGCCCGGGTCCCAGCCTCTGTGATTTCCTAATGGCCGTCGGTTCCAATATGTGTGAAATGTTTCAAGAGTTTTCGAGCATGTTAAGGGCCCCAAAAGTGCCTGAGTTTCATCCAATTTGAAAGATGCCCAGAGTCTCAAAACCATCTAAAACAAATATTTTGATCTGACACTTTGATCTATTGCTATGACAACAGTGTTTCGAATATATAAGATCTTTTTACAGGTCTACATTCGCCATGTCTTGACATTGTTCTGGTGAAGTTTGAAGCAAATCGGGTAAAAATAAGAGGGTGATCTCAAAGCATTTTGAAAGTGACACATTTCCTGCTGCCAATTGGTGGCGCTATATCTTTGACTCACAAAAGTCACATCCATGTACTCGGCCTCCTACAACGAACACACAGGTGAAGTTTCATAAAAAACAATGAATGTATGCAGACATTATAACACACTTCCTGTTTCTGTTTTTCTCGCCATAAATTCGTTGCCTCGCCACGGGCAAACCGTTTGAGATATCAAAAATCCCCTGGCAATTTTGCGTCATCAATGTCTTGTCTTCATGCTGACCGAGTTTGGTGGTGATCGGATTAAGCGCCTAGGAGGAGTATATCAAATTCCAGAGCATGCGCTTTTCAAACAACCCATAATAGCTCACTTCCTGTTGAGGCGGCGAACAACTTAGAGCACGAAAGTTGTCAGTGCCGATGAGTTCTATATGTGTTTTGAGTTTCATACCAATATGTGCAACCGTGTTTGATATATGGACCAAGTTTTCAGACCCCATTCAAGGGGGCGCTGTCGAGCCCCCCTGCCACGCCCGGGTCCCAGCCTCTGTGAAATCGTAATCGCCGCGGGTTCCAATGCGTGTGCAAAGTTTCAAGAGTTTTCGTGCATGTTAAGGGCCCCAAAAGTGCCAAAAACCTAAAAAATAATAATAATAATAATAATAATAATAATAATAATCCTAAGGAAAACAATAGGGCCTTCGCCCTTTGGGCTTGGGCCCTAATAATAATAATAATAATCCTAAGGAAAACAATAGGGCCTTCGCCCTTTGGGCTTGGGCCCTAATAATAATCCTTAGAAAAACAATAGGGCCCTTCACCCATTCTGGGCTTGGGCCCTAATAATCCTTAGAAAAAACAATAGGGCCCTTCACCCATTCTGGGCTTGGGCCCTAATAATAATAATAATAATCCTTAGAAAAACAATAGGGCCTTCGCCCTTGGGCCCTAATAATAATAATCCTTAGAAAAACAATAGGGCCCTTCGCCCATTCTGGGCTTGGGCCCTAATAATAATAATCCTAAGGAAAACAATAGGGCCTTCCCCCTTTGGGCTTGGGCCCTAATAACAGTTCTCTTAACATTTATTGTTTGAATTTGGGGGATGAGACTTTGTTTATCGAAAGTAACAAGACAGAGCTTATTGCAATTACTGGTTGTTAAAAGTGGTTAATAGTAATACAACTCTGTATTCGTCGATAAACATGCACCGAACGGAAAGGCGCGAAATTTCCGATACGAATGTGTATTGTTACACCCCAAATTTGCATGCATTGGGGAGCCGCTTTCAAAATGTGGGGAAATCGTCTTTGAATGCGTGCTCACACTCTGAATAGGGAGTGGCGGTGCAGAGCGTGCTTTCTACAATATAAGACATGTAATATGCAAATGAAATAAGCAGCGTTTTATTAAAAAGTGCTTATGTGCTAATAAAATGTTTAACTGGCAAGGCTTTAAAACAAAATGTACTTTTGAGATTGTGAATAACTGCAAGACTAAAACGTGACGAGATTTCTCGTCGAGCTATCAGTGTGAGGGTGATATTATTATTGAAGATGCCCCTGCCACTTTCAAATCATTTGCGTGGAAACATTTTGGTTTTCCAGTAGAAATAATAAACGTCGAAAGAATAATACACAAGACAAACGATATGTAAACATTGTATGAAAACTATGCCGTACACCTCGGCCAAGGTTGTTACAGACTCTTCTCGCGTTCACATATCGCGCGCATTTTCATTCGCGCAAAATGGAAGTGATGCGGTCGCGACGTGCATGCGGTGCGGCGCGCTCGTTTATTTTTCCTGGTGCGCCTGTGCCGTGGCGAGATGAAAACATCTCAACTTTTCAGAATGCCGCAAGCGCACCGCAGATCATGTGACAAGAACCAACCGATCATCTTCGACCTTTCCGTAACAAAACATGGAAATCTCAGCCGAACTGCTGATCATATGTCATCTCCATAAATATATCTAGTAGTAAAGCTAAAGCAAGGGCTAAAAATCAATTTATCCCTTGCTGAAACTTCCTTGTGGTCGTGGAGAGCACAGTTCATGGTTGCATAGCATAACGACAGACGCTACAGAAGCGCGAGCTCCCGAACGCTTGCAAAAGTAGGAGGACGCGACGCGGCCGCGCTTTACTCGCTTTTTTTGGCGCGATATGTGAGCGGCCCCTAAAGAGGCAGAGAACGTCGCTATTACTGCTAACAGTTGGACTTCTCGGTGTACGCAGAGCTATATTACAGTTACAGCACACACAATCAATAGTGACTGGGAAATGGTCAACTTTGTACTGCAGTTAAAGTGACACTTAGTGTTATTTGAATTTATTTATATGTTTATTTTATTTATACCGTTTAATTTATGTTCAATCTGTATAATAATTCACACTGGACTAACAGACTCGGAACAATTGAAAAACACTTTGTCAGATTAGTGTTACCACTGTCTGCATCGGTTACCGTTTGTCGGGTTTTGTTGGATCATTAGGTTTCGCCTGTCAGCATTGGTGTGTCTTTTCATGAACTAAACATGTTCAACTGAGGTTTGTCAGGTTGTGAAATGTCTGAGAAGTGACGTACTGTAATCTGGGGATTGTCTGTGTCTTGGTGCAGTGTGAAATTGCCTAAAGGAAACCTTAAAATAAAGTGTTCCTAAAGTAATACAGGCTACATAATTAACATTATTTCAACAAACCTTCACAGGAGAAAGAACCATCTGTGTTTAGGCAGTATTGGTTATTGTTGCATGGAGCTGGATCTTTGGTACACTCATCGATGTCTGCAATGAAGAAAATTTGGAAAATGAGAAAATGTAGGATCAATACAGGTAAAGCAAAATATATGAGAATTAAACATCACCCATAATAAACATCACAAAAATCTAATAAACTGGGCCTTTTACAAGGTTTCAACAATTTTAAGAGAAAGGTCACAATTTGGTCAAAATCAATGGTTCTCATTCACCAAGCTTGCGTGCACATACATTTGTCAAACAGTACAGTAAATGTCAAAATTGTTTACTTCTTCATAAACTGCATTAATGCAGTAATAATATCACACATTTCTTTTTAAAAAATATCTCATTGGGTCCATGCATTGTGTTATTTTCTTCTTGTTATAACAAAATACAAATGTGAATTATATAGGGTATAAATAATACATCTTGGTGTATAAAAGGGATAGCTCACCCAAAAATGAAAATTATCCCATGATTTACTCACCCTCAAGCCATCCTAGGTGTGACTACCTTCTTTCAGATGAACATAATTGGGGATATATTTAAAAATATCCTTAGTCCTCCAAGGTTTATAATGGTTGTGAATGAGGGCACAAATTTTGAAGACAAAAAAAATGCATCCTATGCTATCCCTGTAAGAGTAATAGCATAGTTTTCCCAATCAGACTAGGACAGATTCAAGACAGTATCTTATTTATTTAGCCTATTACAGCTGTTTATTCCCCGAGATTTTCTGTAAAATGTTCTTGCGATACTTTACATTGGTATTGCCAAATAAGTTGCAGTATACAATTAAAACAGTGCAAAATGAAAGAACAGTTTTTCTTTTCGTCTCTCGCCAACACGCTGGATCTCTTTCAGCAAGTTTGTCTCCTTCACCGACACGCAAGTCACACCTTTAGCTGGTATTGTCCTGCACCCCCACCATGAAGCTACTAAAATGTCCTATCCCAAACCCCATATCTGAGCATCTGAGACTGACTAAAGAAGAGAATCAAAAAAGAACATTTCAGACTTAAATTGCTTAAATTCTATTAGCCTAATATTTTAAAGTGTATAGATGAAGGAATTATCCTAAACCATTTACATGTAGTAGTATTTTTTTCATAAAAGTTTAAGCATTTCATTATTCAATGATTGGAAAATTCAAACAGAATCAGATGCATTGCTTGATCAGATTTACTGCTGCATACAAAAAAAAAAAACTTTCTGCATAACGAACCCTATAAAAGAAGAAACCCTATTTTTTCCCTTTTTACAGAACAGCTGTTCGCTACACAAATGTAAATTTAGTATGTTGGATAATATTTGCTTGGTGTAAAATGGAAATTCACGCTAATTTTATAGCCTGTAAATGCCAAGCAAAAAAAATTATGGTGTCTCAGTAGCCCGTGTTTGTTCGCGATTTGAACCCGTGTCATTAGTGATATTGCTGTCCAATATCTAGTGTTCTTCATTCCTCTCTATTTGCAATAGTAAAAATAAACCAGCACATAATTTAAGGAAATGTCTGGCAGATGATGGTCTGAGGAGTATTTTTTTATGTTTACAAAAGTGCAAGGGCTGTGTTCAAATCTTGATCAGGGATTGCGCTGCATTTTGTGGAAAGCAGCAGATTTTTTGCCAAATAAGTGTTTGTTTTATGGGGAAAACCTAACAACAAAACTTAACTGAAATTTTCACCGTAATAGCTACAACTTTTAATTCATTCTGAATTAGACCAAAGTGCATTTATATTAACATCTTTACTGAGGCTACATCGTTAATTTTACATCCCAGACACAGAGAATACAAACACCGCTCTATTCAAACAATAATTAATACACTTGCAATAATGAATAAGTTTAACTATCCCAATATGTAGGCCCATGTTGAAAATGTTTAGGCCAATTTAGGAGCACCGCACTGACATGGGTCAAAAAAATAAACTTGCATGTTTTATTGATCATTCGAAACATGAGGATGGTTTATAAGGATATTTCATCCCAGTGTTTTAATTCCACTGTGCCTTCCTTTTAGCCTTTTTTTTCATTTTTCAGATCATAAGAACAAATTAATAGCCAACAATGTTCTCATATGTTTAGTAGGCTACAAAGAAACAAAAAGTTCTCAGCAGGTTCTTAATTCTTTTAATAAACTGTTTAATAAACAAATATGAAAAACAATTTCTTAAGTCATGGGCACTATTTTTCTGCATCAAATGCATAGAGCTCTTTGTTGTATGGGAATAAATGTTTGAATGTGCATGCCTGACCTGTTGAAATACATCAGTGAATTATCAAATGTAGTTAAGTGTTTTGTCTGCAGTCATTGTATTATTTCACTGTAACAGTACGCATAGTAAAATTGATGAAACATTAAGCATTTGCATGATAAATTAGCAAAGATGAACAACAACAAGAACAACAACAACAACTGTTGATGATGATGATGATAATATTATTAATATTATTAGTAGTAGTTATTATTATTAACTACTTGCAGTAATATATTTCTTTATTTTATCTTCATTTAAAAGTACAAATGTCACAGCAGCCTTACGCAATGTTGTAAACCACCTGCACCACCTGGTGGTGATGTGACATGTCACTGGTCTAATGAATACTTTATATTAATATATAATAGAATATATAAATGACTCCATAAATTTTAAGTTTTCCATGTGTTTTACAGGCACTGAAAATTAAATCCCTCAAGCCACGGGTTCACGGAAACAATGGGAAACTTTCTTACCGATGCATGCTCCTTCTTGGTCTTCCTCCCAACCATTCCTGCATTCTTTACAATTCTGATTGGTTCCTCCAGTGCAGGTAACACAAGATGCATGGCACTCTTAAAACATTAAATAAATAAATAGAATTACAACTATATAACAGCAAAAAAAAATTACATGCATCTCAAATATCACCAACATAAGCCATTTTTGATGCAATTTTGTCAATACAAGTTGAGTTTAGTTTGTAGCAATTGCTTTGATAACAGCATGCACCAATGCACTATTATATATATATATATATTTATTTATTTACCCCCCCCCCCACGAACATCAACATGATTGCAAATGTGACATTTTGTACAACAGTTTAGAAAAAAATTGACACTATATGGTTTGTTCTTGCTCTATATCACCACCAAACAAATCCACAGCAGAACAGTTGCCTTCATGCAACACAGCTGTTTTGTTACTAAATGATTGTGTTTAACAAATTGGGCGAGCCTGTGATTGAATTACATTTCATTATTGAATGAATCAGCCTGTGTGTTTCTTCTGCATTGTAAAAAATGGATTTTGATTATACTGATTTAAAAAGCCCTATGGCAATTTGACAGCTCTGGAACGCTTTTGCAAAGAGAGGGAAAATATTCCCAAGTCAAGATGTGCTAATCTGATAAACACCTACATCCAAATGTTATATGAAGTGCCATAAAATTAAAGGGTACTTCAAATAAGTATTATTTTATGGATGTGCACAGTTATACAGTTAGTTATTCCAAGTTTTTTTTTTCTTCACAGAAATGTGTCACTTTGGTTTTTAGTTGTATTGCATAGGTTGTGATTTCACATGAAAAATGTGCAGAAGTACAGGTATGATTTATATTCATTTCATTTCTTATATCACAAAAACCAGCTGTTTTAATAGATTTACGTATAATTTTATAGCCACTGTATGTGAGGGTAATCAAGTTGTTTATTTTATGTACCTTTGCACAAGGAAAATGTATTATTCCTCAGTGCATTAAAATATCCATCACTGCAGTCAAGACAGAACTCCCCTTCATATCCCTCATCACAACTGCACTTCCCATTTCCAGCCCTGGTTCCGTCTCCATCACATTTGCCGTTACCATGGCATGGTCTGTCAGCTCCTCCAACACAAGCTTAAATACAAAATAAGATACAATTCTAAAGATAAGTTTTCATAATTAGATGGGGAGCAGTCTCTAACCAAAGTGCATGAATGGAAACTCCTAGCTACATCCATTCTTCTAGCTACACAAACTCAATTGCATGCGTTCCAAGAAATTTTGCATGCAAAAGCACTGTAATATTGTTTCTCCTTTTCCCATCAGCTTATAGCTAGCTACCTGAATTTACAGGAAATTTTAATGGATTCGAATATTAGAGATTTAAAAGGTTACTCTTTTGTCTCACTTCAGTACTCCAAGAATATGTAAAAGGGACAGTTTACCCAAAAATGAAAACTGTGTAATTACTCAACCGTTAAATTTAAATCTTGCCAATACATCCATTTTGTATCTTCCACCATTTATCCGAACGTAATAAAAATTGTGTGTCTGTAAAAGTTATGCATTAATACTTATATAACAATGAGACCATTCAATAAGTGCCATAATTAGGATGATTAGTCATAAGGATACATATTTTAATTAAAATTGTCTTAGTACTGTATTGATGTGAGTTTAGCCTTAATTATTAGATTATTGTGGTCACTATCACTCAGTAAGTGTCATAGTTAATGTGGATATACCTTTCACTTTGGGGGTCAAATTGTCTTTATACTATTTTAGCAATTTATAACAGCAAAACCAGCAGTAATTAAAACATTACTAGCTTACTGTTCAGTTAACTTAATAGAATGGCACAGAAATATTATCACTGCACAATATATGGCTAAACGGCATTTAATGATTAATTACTAGGTTATTTTTTTGTTTATTAGCATAGTATCTTTCAAATGTTTAATAATTTGTAAATATGTACAATTTTTATATTACAATATCCAAAAACCACTTGCAGTGTTGTATATTTCGTTCAGCTGTGTACTTACATTATTCGAAATATTTCCAAAAATGTGTAAATTTGTAGAATGAAATGTCCTAGTTTCTTTATATCCCCAGGACTCGTGTGTGCCACTGACATCTGTCTGTGATTAGAAATCAGGTCCGCGATTCTTGGCCATGCCCTGATTCATACCACAGTCATGTTAAAAACATTACTTCCCCATAAATATTATTAGATCCATCAGCATGACAACAAGTTCCATGATTCCATTTTCTCTGCATCAATCTACGCCATTGTTACTGTTTTGAATTGTTTAGCGACCCATAGCGGACAAAAAAAACTACATAGTGCATCTTTAGGTTAATCATTAATTACTTTTGTGTAATATTGTGAAAAATTTCCTGAAGATACGCAAACACTTTATATGATAAACAGATTGAATATATGCTTTTATTCATTTAAACACCGACCAGCAAACATAAACAGAAGCTAAAATGAACCTGCTTGACGTGCGAGAACAAACCTCTTGTGGTAGCTCAAACGTGCTGTGTAACACACAAGAAAGAATCGTTGGTTCTCGCACGTCTCAAACAAACACGCTTGAGCTTCCGTTCATCACACCTGATGAATGTGAAATGTGAATAAAAGCCTGAATTAAATCTGTTCATCATATAAAGTGTTCGCGTTTCTTCAGGAAATTCGTTCTAATTCATATGGATTAGCTTTAAGATCACTTTATGAACTTTTTGAAGCATCAAAGTGTCAGTTGTGTAGCTGTCTATGGAGGGACAAAAAACTCTCAGATTGCATCAAAAAGATCTTCACTTGTGTTCCAAAGATGAATGAAAGTCTTACTTAATGAAAGTTTCGACATGTGGGTGAGTAATTAATGACAATTTTCATTTGTGGGTGAACTAACCCAAAGAAGTTTGTACAAATTACTGTCTACTTGCAACATGTTAGCCAAGTATTTGAATTTGCATTCTTCTAAAAAAAAAAAATTAAAAAAAATTGTTGCCTAACACAGTAAGGCTCAATTCACTTACTGTTGCAGTCAGGACCAAATGAACCTTTAGGGCAGCACACTTTGATGGTCTCTATACAAAACCATTTAAACAGATCTGGGTGTTTTGCTTTCCTGCAACAGAAATGCAAACAATTCTTTGACTTCATTTCTTAAATGGATGTTTTCAGTAACAAGACAGAAGTCCAAAGTATACATCCATTGTCGGCGTGCCGTACTGTATCGCACAGTGCGCATGACATAAATTACACCATTAACAGAGTCTGTGCAGACTGTCCAGACAAGATTTGGAAAAGAAGGGGACCGTTTTCTTTACCTGAAAACCTGAAAGCAGCAGAGGTCTTTGAGAAAATTAATATTTTGAGGGGCGTTCTGTTTAACTGTTTAAAGGAGGATGGCAACCCAGGGTGCTTTTTGATCGGAAGGCTGCATCCTAGTAAGGCTCCATATCTTGGCTACAACATCATCAAGAAACACTGAAGACCGTCTCAAATCTAAGGATTCTTGGAAGGCAGCATTTGTTCCATATCATTCATTGAGGATACACTTGGCACTGAATAAAGGATGTGAAAAGAAGACTCTTCCAAATCATCAACAATTCTTTGCCCACATTCCCAATCATGAAACAGAAGTTTCATTAACATAATCCAAGAGAGAGAGAAAAAAAAAATTGAGGATGAAAGCATTGTTTTGTTTTATTGTAAAACAAATCACATGTTAAACTGTCAATAATGTAAACCACTAAGACAGACAAGTTGTCATTCACTATATTGCATTGATATAAAGTCAGTTAATATAAAATATTTTTATCTCAATTAATTTTAAAAGTACTTTTGTATCGTGACTGCAGAAGAAGAAACCTTTATGGCGAAGCCATGCACCCTTACTAGACTTCTCGTTCAATGCCGAGGACTCAAAAGCCTCAGAAAGACTCTTACAGAACATGACAGCTGCACAAATAGATTTTTAAATACAAATAAGTTTGTTTTTTATTTCAGGGAAAGAAAAAAACAATACAAGCATAATTGAAACTCAGGCTCCTAATTTCAGGTCTGTCCCACAAAATACAAAAGACAGCTGGTCACCCTACCCAAGTATATGATGCTGCTTCTTCGTCTTTCAGAGCAGTAGACCTATACTGGAACACAACAGCTGCAGTCTCACAAAACGGCTATAGTGCGAACAGGTCTGCCTCGCACACAGTCAAATGAAGGATTGCCTACTCAACAGTGCACGAGACATAACGGCACGCAGAAAAATGAAGTATACCTCAGCCTTGAGAATGAAGTCTTCAGTAATTATGGCACAAAGTCTCCATCTGAGTTCCTGACCTCTTGAACCACCATGCCTCAAAGTGTTCCTCATTTTCTTCCAACATATGGTTGCACTCAAAACTGCTGCTGTAACACACGCCCTCCAGTATCTCCATCAGCCTAATCTCACTGAAGAAAGAACACATTTTAGAGATTTATTCCAAGCAGTCTATGTTGTCAAGTGCATTTTCATTAGTTCATTAGTGCATTAGTGAATGCAAGTAAATGTTGTTTTGAGATGTTTTGCTAAATTTTATTCTTCTCACCTCGACTCATATTTGGAGAGTTTTCGCTCTTCCCATTCTGTGTTTCCACCACCAAAATTGTAATTCGCTGTTTTTTCAAGACCCTGTAAAAAATGCACACTTAACATTTCTAAAGAGACCCTAAAAATATTCAGACACTTGCCTCACATTTAACAGGATTTCTGCAGGTTTTATGAAAGTAAACTTTTTCCAAGAGCTTTAAGACCAACTAAAGGACATTTAAGGAATAAATTAAAGGGAACACAATACGCAAATATGTTTTCAAAACAAATGTCTAGGGAGAAAAACAATGAGTTGTATTAGCAACATTTTAGAACTTGAACTTACAACTTCGAAAACATATCGATTACTTCTGAATTTTACAAAAAAGTAGCCTGAACACTGCTGCTCTCAACTACTAGAATATATGGTCATAACTTTAACTGTATCTTTCGATCACACTACAAAAAAAAAAAAAAAAAAAAAAAAAAAAAAAAAAAAAAAAAAGAGTTCAGGAGCATTTTTGATGTTTTACAAAATGACCGAATATGAAGTTTTGTTTTCTGTGAAATTGATCAAAACAAAGTGAATTTATTTAAAACAAGAAACAATTATCTGCCAACAGGCTCAGAAAAGTCAACTTAATTCAAAGGGAAACTCAGGCAGATATTTGTTCTTGCAAGTATAAACTCCCTTAATTTTGTTATTAAATTCATTTCAAGTCTTCATTTTACATTTGCATCTCAAGTCAAGTCATTTTTATTTATATAGCGCTTTTTACAATGCAGACTGTGCCAGCTTTACAGTGATAGAGGGAAAGTCGTTTTGGCAATACAGCAGGTCTATAAGAAAATGGTTTCATTGTCCAGCTTAAGTAAATGCATCTAAGATGTTTCAGTATTTGTATTGGAAAACATGACAAAAATACTGAAGACGGCGTTTTTTTTTTTTTGCAATGCATGCAACACTTTATGCCATAACGAAGTTAAGACTTTCAGCACTGATTTAAGACCTTTTAACGCCTTCATTTATGTAAGGGCTAATTAAGACTTTAAAGACCTGCAGAAACCCTGTTTAAACATGTCTGAATGCCACTACAATGAATCCCTGATGCTAGAGACTCTCTAAGACCTAACACTTTTCCGAACGGCATATGGATTGTTTTGTCATTTTAAAACTAACAAACCTTTTATTTAAATAAACTCTTTAAATGTCCTTTCTTTAAGATTGAAAATACATACCTTGTCAAAATTGTCGACTAATTGTCTGCATGTTGAGCATAACGAGTTAAAGTCCTTTGTATAGATCAATCCAAGTGATAGAAACAAAACAAAAATCAAGTAAAAAATATTATATGAGAGTAACATGTTTCGTTAAATGTATTGTCTTGCTCAAATGCTGTCAGCTAAGAAAACACTGTTTTTTTTTCTAGTTTTGTCTCCGGTTAGTAAAGTTGCCCTGAATCAACATCTAGTGCCTGAAATTATGACACGTTAATTATAAAGATGTGTAGAATGTCACTTTTACAAATCCCCATGCCGCCACACCAGCTACATTTGATTTGGATTTCCGCTTCAGCCCCTTTGGTAGCATTGTGTCTTTATGTAATTGGAGAGTTCTCCTTGGCCATCAATGTATGAGCCAATGAACTGCCTCCAAGTGTAGCTGGCTATGTCCCGCAGTACTACAAATCCCGCCTCTACAAGTTATGCCCCTCCAAAAAACAGCCAATAGGAAATCGCTGATGTCGTCATTTGTTCCTCACTTCTTCTACTTCACTTTCTTCGCTTCATTCTTTTCACTTTCGCCACCTAGTGATAAGGCGGTATGATTGTCTCAGTTTCAGACAAGTCATGTCTACGGTCTTGAATCAATCAGAATCATATTACTTATAATTTGTCTCAATTCGCCTGCTTATACTGTGCCTTAAAAGAATATACTGTTTTTTTTAAATTGATAAATAAATTAATAAATAAAGAAATTAACAATGTTCTCTATTGGTCTATTTTTTATCATCAATATAATAATGTCTTTTAGGCTGAAAGAATGGCAGAATCGATTATGCAGGAACCAAGGTCAAACCAAAATTGTTTGGATATAGGGCAATCATAAAAAGATGCAAAATGTGCAAATATGTCCTCTGCTTGTTTACAAAAAAGCACACGAGCTGCCCATGTCCAGATATTTAGAAATATTAGAGTTGACAGAATATATTTTATGCACATTTTTTAATGTATTTCTTTAGCTTTTTTGGATTTAGCATTTAAGACAGGCCCTTTTCCAATCTATATCTTCTACCAAATATCTCCAATAGAACTTTTCTCTTGGAGATTTTTTTTTTTTTTTTTTTTTTAAATTGAAAGATTTGGCATAAATGTTCAATAGATCAAATCCACCCAAGAGCAAAGAAGATTGTAATGTAACTGTTCCTTCCACAATTTAGAACTAGGCTGCAGACTGCCAAGCTTTAATAAAATTTGTGTATGGTCTGACAGGTGAGCAAAGGAATGAGAAATATCCTTATAAGATAAAGAATTGAAGATGAGTTGGTGTTGGTGTCTAAATACTTTACAAATGCATTCACAACCATGCATAAAGTAATATAACTTTTCCGTTCAACTGTTGGCCCTAAATAATAGAATAACAAATAACTATTTCAGTACTTCTTGTGTTCTCTGGTATACTTTCCTGAAGTTCGAATCTTTCCCAACAGTCCTTGATTACCAATCAAGTAAGCATGAAAGTCTTTCCAAGATGTGTTTAAAGTTGTTTTGTGTACACGGAAGCCTCTGCTTTGTTTCCACGAGGCCTGTGAAACTTTGAAGAAAATGTGATGTGCGATACCTTGTTAAATAACATGATATGATATATGACTTCTATTTTTTATTACTTTTGTTAACATTAAGGTCCTTCTATAATATTTCAATTTGAATACAGTTGTCTCCCGACAAATGTATTTTCAGGTAAAGTGGGCCAGTTTGTCAGGTAAAATGAGCCATCCCTGGTTTATCAAAATCATCCTGTATATTAATTAAAAACACATGATTTATTTATCAAACAAACATATTCAAAAACATATTTAACAAACCTAAAACCATATAGCCATAATTATTAATAAATCTTGTACTAGAGCTACCGCAAGGGCTTTTCGGTGATGCAAATCATTGAAACTTCCGCGTAGTCATAGAGAGAGCTGTACATGGTTGCATGGGAATGACAGACGACACAGGAGCGCAAGATCCCGAGCGCTTACAAAAGCGCTTGCAAAAGGAGGAAGGGGTACGGCCGCGCTTTCCACGCGTTTTTAGGTGCGATATGTGAACAGCCCCTTAGTCTTCCGGGGTTTGACGTCACGACTGCAGCACTCTATTTACATTTGACTAATGAAACTTTCTAACTTTTTACACTGACTTGAATTCACAAGCGAGTTAAATAAAAACATACATATATTTAGATAAATAAATATATTTAGATCTAACATACTGGATCAATAACATAAAACTTTCGGGCCGATAAGTCCCGCCCACTTCATAACAGGTTTACTGTCGAATTTCTATTCTACCCACTCATTTCCTTAGCTCATACTTTTGCGCACGCGCCTGAGGACGTGTATGACGCGCTGTGATGGCGCGGAAGGAAGCTGTAAGGGAGCTTCGTCTCCTAATTTTTATGACCGGTGTTGTATTTCTACATTTGTTTACATGTCCGTACACTAAAGTTGAAGAAAGTTTTAATTTACAAGCAATTCACGATGTTCTATATAACGGATTTGAATTTGAAAAGGTAAGATCATTTCAAAAGCAACGCTTTTTAAAAATGTTTTTTTTTTTTAGGGTTAGAGTTGTGTTCTGTTTGATAAGTTGTGTTTTAGTGCGTGAAACTCAAGAGATTCTTGAGCTTTGCTTACATGTGATTAGATAGATTTTTAGCAGTTATGTCAAAACGTTCCGTAAAAGAATGGAGGAAGGCTATAGTAACCATGTTTAGTAACCTATAGTTTACCATGATATTTGTACGTTATTTGAAAATAAATGAATAAAAGAACATCATGGTATTATAGTGGAACATGTCCGAAGAATAAATGTAGTTGCACTTCAACACTTTCTGTGGTCTCGCAATAGCATTAGACTAAGTAGACCCACATGAGGACGAAAGTTGTGTCCAAAATGACATACTGTTACACTATGAACTATGAACTGTGTCCTCTAGCGTATGAAGTTTAGAAGATAATTTTGTCATCTAACATCAGTGTTATTGCCCACCCCCACCACCTCTACCTTCCTCTACATAAGGAAAGCTGTGACAGTTGAGTGCATGAAGTGTGCTTTCCACGCTTGGGAATTTTTAGTGTGAATAAACTACTCTGTTTACACTACAAAATGGCATAGAATAGTGCATATGTACACAAATTGGATTGCTTATTATGGTCTCTCCAGTATGATCATCACGAGTTTCCTGGTGTGGTTCCACGGACGTTTCTTGGACCGCTGTTCATATCATCACTCAGTGCACCGATGACGTGTGTTCTTGCTCTACTTCAGGCACCAAAGTTTTACACTCAAATCCTAGGTATATCCTAAGAAATCACAGTTTGTTGCTTAACATTGTGCTCATTTATTTTTCTTCAGTTTCTTCACCTTTATGTTCTTCTCTGTTCTGCAGTTAGAGGAGTTCTTGGGCTATGTGTGATTCTGTCACTATGGCAGATGCAGAAAGAGGTCCGGAGGCAGTTTGGGTCAATGGTGGCCAGTCTGTTCTGCTCAATCTGCACTACACAGTTCCATCTGATGTTTTACAGTACCAGAACCCTCCCAAATGTGATTGCTTTGCCTTTAGGTACAGACTATAAAATACAAAGTCCATATATAACACAGCCAGTAAATACGGTTCTTAGGTAATCATGGAGCAATATTTAGAGTTTTCTCTGAGCCATTTTGTTGTTTAGGTTTAAAAAACAAAGCTAAGGCAACATGACTGTTGTCTTAACATGTTGTCTTAATATTACTACTAATTGTGTGAATTGTCATTGTACTTTGTTAGGTTTTGAATGGTTATAAGAACAATATTTATATTATGAGAGGGATGTAAGGAGATGTTCATGGTTAATGGTTAGTTAATTGTTACCTTAATTGTTGTTGTTAAGGTAATTGACTGAGCCTATCAGTTCATTTCAGTGGTTTGCCATAAAACAGAATGATATATTTATAAAAATTACATAGTTACAGCATCTCTTTCTTTTAATATGTGTGCATTATTCTGCACTTTTAGCTTACAAAAGTTTCTACAAATTGTGTTTTATTGAATAGTTCTGTTGGCGTTCACATCTTGGCTGGCCCAGAGACACGGTGCCTTCATTTGGCTCTCTGCTTTGGCCATTATTGTGTTCCGCTCAGAATTGTGTCTCTTCTTTGGCCTGATGTTGTTGATATCACTCCTGAGCAGGAAACTCCATTTTCTGCAGTTGCTTTACCATGCTGTACCTGCTGGCGTTTTATCTTTGGGTCAGTTATGCACAAATGCTTTTAATTCTGTCAATAATTTTTTGTCTACTTTTTAGCCCTTCTTATAGTCTAAATTTAGACTTTTGATGTTTTATTACTCAGCAAAGCATGGACACAGCTCTTTACAGACTGAAGTGTGTTTGCTTTCTCTTGTAGGTCTCACTGTCATGGTTGATACAGTTTTCTGGAATAAGCTGCTTTGGCCTGAGGGTCAGGTATTGTGGTATAACACAGTCTTGAATAAAAGCTCCAACTGGGGAATATCCTTTTGCAAATTGCAACATGGAGCAACGTTAGATTGTCACCATTTACCCAGAATTTAAATTTTTGGACCAACTAATCCTTCACACACGCACACAAAAAGTATTTCTACATGATTCTGTCTCCTGTCAAAATTGTGTTTCCTTGACTTCTTCCTTGCCGCAAACTTTCCCTTTTTTGTGGTACTTCTACTCTGCTCTTCCTCGAGCACTTGGCAGCACAATACTTTTTATCCCACTTGGCCTATTGGACCGACGGACAAGAAAACCACTCATCGTAACTGTTGGCTTCATTCTTCTGTACTCCCTTCTGCCGCACAAGGAGCTCCGTTTTATCATCTACACCTTCCCTGTGTTCAACATGATTGCTGCCTGCGGTTGTTCCTTCATGTAAGCTGAATATATTTTGATAGTAATTGTTAAAGGGGTCAGGAAATGGAGAATCAAAATGTTTTTGATATTTACACATATAAGAGGTTGCTCTACAATAAAAACATACTGAATGTTTCAGAGCTCAAAACTAACTCTCCAGTTTAAAATATGAATTCTTTTTTTTTTTTTTACCCTTGTGAAACAAACAGATCAGAAATCGGGAGATTGTTCTCAACTCAACATGTAGTAATTAAGATTTTTAAATAGTGGAAGAAACCAAAACTCACATGGGAACCCTAGTGAAAAATAAATATACCTAAATATATTTATTTAATGCTAGGTACAGTATACTACAAATACATGTATTATTTATGTTATTAATACCCTGCAAATGTACTTTTGGTATACTAAATTTAAAGTCTGCACAATTGAAACAACTAATGTTGTACTTGCTGCACTTTAGTTATTTAGATGTCTAACTAAAGATATACTTAAGTATATTTGATTGTGCTAAAATGGAAGTATTGCAAGTATACTTTAGGTACACTTTAAATATCTTGCAGACTGATTATACAGTGATCATGCTGTCTTTACTAATAGTGATATATTAATCCTAAAATGTGTTTTAATTAATTATAAGTAATCATTTAATTCAATGTTCATCAGTAAGTCTCAAGCATCAGTAAGTGTCAGTAAATATGTTAATAGATTTGTACTATACTTGGTAAAATGTTAAATACATATTAGTTTAGATTTTTTTTTCACTAGGGTAAGCTCTTCCTTAGGCTGATTTCTTGAGTTGATTTCTTTTTAAACAAAAAAAAATTAAAGATGTCATGAACATTTTTTTTTAAAATAATGCCACACTTAGGGCCCACAAGTTGTGCATGTTTGTACAGAAATTCCCGTAATAGATTTCCGCATTTATTTTCTAAACCATGTACAGTTGAAGTCATAAGTTCATTTATTCACATTGTAGAATCTTAAAAATGTTAATTGTTTTAACAAAATAAGAGGGATAATTTAAAATGCATGTTATTTTTATTTAGTACTGTCCTGAATAAGATATTTTACATAAAATATCTTTACATATAGTACACAACACAAAAAAATTGCTGAATTTATAAAAATGACCCCGTTCAAAAGTTTGCATACAAATGATTCTGAATACTGTGTCATTACCTGGATGATCCATGACTGTTTTAATGTTTTGTGATGGTTGTTCATGAGTCCCTTGTTTTTCCTGACCAGTTAAAATGCCAAATGTTCTTCTGAAAAATCCTCCAGTTCCTGAGAATTCTTCCAGCATCTTTTGCATATTTGACCTTTTTCAGGAGTGACTGTATGATTCAAACAAAGACAACTGAGGGACTCGAACACAGCTATTAAAAAAAGTTCAAACGTTCACTGATGTTCCAGAAAGAAACTGGGAATGGGATGGGATGATGTGTGGAAACCTGTTTTAATAGTTGTTGTTTGAGTTCCTCAATTGTCCTGTGTGAAAATATGGATCCCAAAATCATAGTCACTGCTGGAAAGTGTTCATTCATCAGGGTCCAGTTGACATACAGCCCTTTCGCTTTTATATTTTTTTAATAGTTTTCTCTGTGTGCTTCCCCTCCCCCTAGTTATTTCATTCCAGGCTTTTGTCTTGTGCACAAGAGTGATTGATGGGTTATAGTTTTGGAGGTTGTTTTTATTTTCTTCTTATATGAATATACATTGTATTTGGCAAGCATCATGCAAATACATTATATATTTATCAGGGGCTGAAATTGAAGTTGGTATCAGACTTGACTTTCAGAATAATATTAGGTAGTGTAAATGAATTGCTCATATGTTGCTCATATACTGTTCATATTGTTAATATCACCACCTGTGGCTACTTGCTTAGCATTCCAACGATAGAAATTTATTAAAAGTAAAATATGGACTTGAAACCCAGTTTTACAGGAATAGTGCAGAAGAGTTTAGTAGAGGTGGGGGAACAGAATTAAAGAGCAGGGCACCGAGAAGTAAGACTAGTACATAGTTACAATCTTTTTTTCCTTTCCTTGAACATGACTAAAACCAAATCCGAGACATTTAAACATGCCAATCAGGAGATTACAGCTACTCTGTTGTACTAAATGTGTTTTTAGCAGAGCCTCTTCTTTTGCTATGGTAGAGCAAATGTCTTTGTTAAAATTAGATACTGTAGAATTGAATTTTTACTATTTTTACTTTCTCATTGGTTTTGTTACAGTTTGAAGAACTACCACAAGTCATGGATGTATAAAATTGGCTCCATAGTTGTGGTTGGACATTTGATGTTAAATGGAGTATACACAAGTATTTCTCTGTATGTTTCCCATCACAACTACCCAGGAGGGAAAGCAATGCATGAGCTACATAGGTTAATGCCAGCAACAGCAGGTAAGTTGAATTTGATTGCTCATTTAATGTTGAATTACTGCAATCCAAGGAATCTGATTAATTTGCATACTTTCCATACAGATGTATCATTACACATTGATGTACTTGCTGCACAAACAGGAGTCTCACGTTTTCTGGAGCTAAATAGTAACTGGAGGTGCGTGACCATCAAACTACCAAAGATAATTATGTTCAATGAACGATTAGTCTGAATGTATTTCACTTTAATTTCCTAGATATGACAAGAAAGAGGATATGACCCTTGAAGATCCAGTTATGAAAACCTATTCACACCTGTTAATGGAAGCGAATGCAACCAAGATATTGCTGCTCAAAGACTCTCACAAACCTTTGGTCTTCATCCCAGGATACCAAAGCCTTGCATTTGAGGTGTCTCACTTCCCACCTCTCAAAATCAAGCTAAACAACAAACTTGTGCTTCTAGAAAGACATTTACTTAATGAATCTAGATAATGAAAGTTTGGAGTGAAATTGAGTAATAAAACTATGAATAAAATATTTCATCAGCTAAGACCAATAAATGTGTCCAGAAGTGGTTTTCTAATTTGTTGCTGGCGTTTTTTTTTTTTTTTTAACTTAAGGTTCATTCAGTGCAGTGTAGTTTAACACTTCACCGAGGCTCAATTTCACAGTATACACATTTTTTTCTGTCCAAAAAAAAGTTCTGTCATTTGAGGTTTCTCCAGCAGGCTTAAAGGTTTTCTTTTTTAATGGCGGTTATCCACTCACTGCCTCCTTTTGAAACAAATTGGTAACATCCTATTAAAATGCATCCCAGTGGTTTATCAACCACATATTTGGCATAAATGATAACATAACTCTGGATTCATTATGCGGATAGTTCATTCAAAAGTGAAAATTTGTCATTTACTTGCCCTCATGTCATTCCTAACCTGCATGACTTTCTTCTGCTGTAAAATAAAAATAAAAATGTTAGTAACAACTATTTTTAGACCAATTATTTACATTGAATAGACAAATAATTTCTTTAATGTTTCACAGAAAAATGAAAGTCATACAGATTTGAGACCTTAACCAAAAACTAAACCTTTTTTTATTTTGAAAGTACTATAACATTCCCAGATTTTTTTTTCACTTGGAGAATAGATCCAGATTTGGAAAAATATATGCATCTGGTGACAATTACAAAGGGAGAAAAGATTTTTTAAAAGCAACATGGTTTCAAATGTAAAGATTTATTTACAAATTTACCACAAAAAAACAAACAAAAAAAAACTAAGTTATTCCAGTTTGAATTTTTCCTCTATCAAATTATATTTCGGTAATTATTTATAAAATGTACAGTACATTTCCTTGATGTCCCATAATTTAACCCTTTAGATTTATATAAAAAAAGTTGTGCTTGAGAAAAATTTTCAAATAGATTTTAACCTGAAAGTACAGCATTATGTACATTTTAACAAATACAAACAAAACAATCAGCAAAAATATAATAAAAAAAAAATTCTAACAGTACCATGAGCCACAAAAATCACAATAAAAGAATTAAATAAAATACATTTAAAACATCTCTCAGTCACAGCATTTATTTTGGGCCATGTAATTATATAAAAACAGTATTCAGCATGTAGTTTCAATTTTATAAAATCATTTAAATCAGAAGACTACAACTTGCTTTGCACATCAATTAATATTTACAACATGTTGACCTGAAGTAGTTTGTTTAAGGCACAAGGAGAGAGAAGACAGATTAATTTGATAAAATAAAAAGAATCAAAAGTACAGCAACAAACAGTAACTACCCATATAACTAGATAACCCTCCCTCCCTGAAAACACTTTTCACCAGGAATAAGACTCCAGTTATCAAGTGTACTCAACAGTAGTACTCAAAGCAGTCTTTTATTCAGTTAAATATCATTCAGATGCTCTGTGTATTGAATATGAACCACAGTAAAATGAATTGTGGTTAATTAGGCCTTCTCAGAAAAGTTACTTGAGTGGTCCTAGGTTGAGGTTCATCAGAGTCTTAAGAAACAGCCTTGCAAATATAAATACATCATCAGTACTGAAAATATATCAAAGGAAGGTTGACCTTTAAAAATAGAAGTCCTTCAAGATTTTCTAGCAATGGTCGGGACTGATTCAGAGCACAGTTGACACTTGATGTGCTAAAAAGTGTGTCTGCTGGTACAATGCTGGGTGGACAACCCACATAGCGTACAGCTACTTTGGCAAGGTCAGGCCACAGTAACTTCTTCAGGTTCCAATAATCCAGAGGATCACAACTCTGGTCAAGAATGTCTTCCTCCAAATACTCAAGCACAGCAAGCTCCAATGATTTTGGTCTCTCCTCTTGCTTGATTTTTTGTCTAATGTCATCCATTAGAGCCCAGAGGTTCTCTTTGTTTGAGGCCAAGCTGTTTGATGAAGCTGGTATTTCATTACATCCGTTTGACAGTGGTGGCTTAGTCTCCACAGAGTTAGATGTAGACACCTCGAGCTCTTGTATGAGGTCATGCTTACACTGCTCTGCTTCTTCCTCAGTAAAGAGGGAGGTCTTATACCTCGGGTCCAACATGGTTGCCCATATGTACCTGGGGTCATGAAGTGTAGGGGACATTCTAGTCACCATTGCCTCCTTTAAAGACTTGAGCATATTATCAATACCCATTGTCTCATCAAAAAGCATATCTATCTTTCGGTTGAGTATGTGAATGAGTGGAATGACCTGACCAAGTGTTGCAGTGCGATTGCTCATCTCCCTGCAGGCTACCTCAAAAGGTTTAAGAGCATTGCAGACCGACTGCATGACTTCCCACTGGTCACAGCTTATCAATTCCCTGAAATTACACTCTATTGACATCTCATCAATGGCTTTCTTTTGCTCTACTAATCGCTCAAGCATAAAGTAGGATGTTTTCCACTTAGAGGGAACATCCTGAACCAGCTGGTTTTCAGGTAACTGATAAGCTTTTTGCAGCTCTGCCAACTTCTCCTTTGCTTTAGCAGAACGATGCACTCTTTCACAGATTTTTCTAGCAATACTAAGCAAGTTCTGAACCATCCTCTGACTTTTAATCGCTTCGTTAACAATGAGGTCTATGTTATGACCAAAACACTGCATTGTGGTGTGGTCACTGCTCTCTAGTATGCTTCCGATAGTTTGATTATCTGTTACAGTAAATCCAATTTTAAGGCCTGAGGAACCAATCCAGGTGTCCCAAAGATATTCAAGCTGCTTCTGTATGTTCAGCATATTGTAGTCACAGTCAATTGAGGAAACACCAAGGAGGGCTGAGCAGTGGAAATCTTGACCCTGAGGCAGAACTTGAGACTCAAATGTTACCCAGTGGGCTGTAAGAATTAAGTATTCTTGAGTTTGGCTGCTCAGCCAAACACTTGTTGTGAAATGGATGATTCCACCTTCAGCCTCTTTTAGGTGGTTCAGAACTACTTCTTTCACACTTTCATACATTTCTGGGATTGCAGTGCTGGTAAAGTAGGACGAGGAAGGTAGAGAATACTGTGGTTGGAGGTATTCCAGTAACCGGTTCAGGCCAAGATTTTCCACTACAGTTGATGGCTGAAGATCCAGTGCAAGCATTTCTGCAATGAGTTTGGTAATTTTTTTGGCAGCTGGGTGGCATTCACTGAACTTTTCTGCATTCTCCTCATAAGTAGATATGTCCATGAGCTCCTGCTTAACTTGAATTTCAGCAGATGACACATCACCTGAGATATTACTATTATTTTCAAGCACATGTCCATGAAATCTCTGCATGTGCCTAAATAAGCAACTAGTGCCTAAATTTGTTGTCTTTTTGCCCCTGCTAATTGTGCGGCTACAGTGCAAACAGACCACCTTTGTTGGGTCTGCAGAGGAAATAGAAAAGTGATTCCATAGCTTTGAAGTCTTTTTGCTGAAAACAGGCAGGGTCTGGGCTTTGTTCTCAACAGCAGGGCTGTCCGTTGCATTAGTTGTCATGTCATCCTCTGCAGCAGGAGTTGAATGAGGTGAGGAAACTTTGTCACTTGTGCTTTTTGGGGTTTTGAGAACATCAGGATGTCGTCGCATCAAGTGTCTCATTAAACAGCTTGTGCCAAAGTCGCCTCGTTTACCACGACTTATGACACAAGGACAATATCGACACAAAGCTTTGAGTTGGTCAACAGGAGAGACAATGAAATGGTGCCATACTTCTGATTTCACTCGTTTCATAATCTTTTTGTTTTGTTGAAAAACTGAGCTTTGATCTTGGGATGCACTGTGCCCCTCAGTGTGTTCCTCTGGAGAGGATGACAGAGGTGTATTTTCACCTTTTAGTCTAAAAGATGCATCAAGTGAGGACTCTTGTCCAGATTGATTTGTAGCATCATTTGCCTCATCTTCAAGGGTCATGTGCTCACTGTCATCATTGGGCACTTCATCTGATATGCTATCAGGGCGATGTGAGATACAGAGGAATTCCTTTTTGACCTCTGTGGAGTCCTGTGTGCGTGACAACAACGTTGGTGGAGTGGTGTAAGGCGGAGGAATGCTTGAGCCTTGCCCATTTTCTTCAATGACTATGTCTCGATGAGCCCGCCACATGTGGCGAATAAGGCAGCTTGTCCCCAAGTCTTTACCATTTTTGCCCCGACTAAACTCATTCATGCAGTGAATACACACTGCTTTTGAGCTGTCAGCTGGGGACAAATAAAAGTGTTTCCATACTGCTGAGCGCCGTCGAGAACTTGAGCTTTTAGGGGCTGATCCAGGGCTATCAGTCAGCAAGTCTGTGGCATCGTCATTATGGTTGTTAAAGGAATGTGGGGAAGGAACCGCACTAGAGTCACTTTTGACACTCTTTTCTGCTTTTGGTTTGACCTTTTGTGAAGAGTCTTTGGACACTATGTCTGTGGCCTCAGCTACAAAGGAGGAGAGTGGAGTATGGTTGTCTGTTGGTTGCTTGATGCTTAAAGATAAGTCTCCATTGTTTGGTGATATATTCGGAGGTATTAAAGATGAAGAATTGGACAAATTATTTAATGAATCACCATCTTGCAGAAGAACAGTGGGATGAGCCCTTCGCACATGCCTCATTAAACAACTAGTACTGAGGTCTTTCTCATTTTTCCCCCTGCTGAACTCTTTCATACAGTACATACAGATTGCTTTGGTACTATCACGTGGTGATATGAAAAAATGGTTCCAAGCAGGAGATTTTTTTCTAGGGTTAAGAGGACTTCTTATAGATGATAGAAGGCTTTGTGTGACAGCATCCATTGCAACATCATAAAGAGTACTTGAGTACCCACTGAACAAGTTACCATAATCATCGTCGTAACCTCTAGTGGCAAAGGGGCCAAAGGCCCCATCAAATGATAACTTTTCATCATCCTGAGTGATTTCACCCGTTTCATTTGGTTCGGCTTTGATACATACACTGGTTTCAATTTCTGAATTATTTATTTCAATGTTCTGGCTCTTGGAAATAGTTGTAGGTGTTAAGGAGTCATGCTTTTCACAAATTTCTGCTGCTGAATCCTCTGTTGAAAGCCCATCAACCTCAGAAGACCCATCTTCCTCTGCACCCTCAAATGACAAAGACACCAAAGAAGAGTCTTTTGCCAGTGTCTCAGAGGGAGAGGTATGGGGTTCTGCTTCCAATATCTCTTGAGGAGTAATTCTGTATGATTTGAACACATAACCATCTTTCCCTTCGATTTTTAAACAGGTTCCTTTGGCCTCTATTCTCTTGTTATCTTTGGAGCCATTATGACCGTGGCTTGCATGCTCAGTCTTCTGTGAGAGGCTGTCCTCTCCGTCCATTATTGCAGAAAGAATTTCTGCAGTGAAAGAAAACTTTCTCTATTCAAAGCAGCTTTTTAAGTGTTCAAGTGTCATGGGTGTGGCTCTTTCTTCCATCCAGATGTTTACTTTAACATGTTATATCTGAGGCCAGATGCAGCAGACATATTGACCTCCATTTAGGATTCTGTAAATCACTTGTGTTCATTTGTAGATTCTGCAAAATTAGATAAGAAATAGAAAAACATTAAGATAACTAAAAAAATACAGTTAACAGTATACAGTAAGTGTGATAAAACATGATACAAAAAAGAAAAAAAAAAAACTTTATGAATAGTTCAAAAACTATTCATGGGCAGCATTTCTATTGGTGCATAAATATTTAGGATCAGTCACAATGATAAATCATACATGAATGAGCTGTACAGAATTAATTTCTGTGAATATGATAATGGTTAGTCAATGTTTTGCAGGTCACTAGTAAGTCTAGTAAGTGTCTTTCAATGAAGTCCTGACTCAAGATAGGCAAGTCCAAGTCTAAACGCAAGTCCTCAACTTTAAGCTTCAAATCTTAAACAAGGAATTAGTGCCCTTTGCCCCAATTAGTCTCAGAATTTAAGTAAATTTGTACATTTATTCTACCAATAATTTCATGCTTCGTTTTACTCAATTAATGATCTGTATTAACCATTTTAATATTTAAAGTACCATATATGTTTTGTAAATACTGTACATGCCTGACAATCATGGCAATTAAGCTTTAACTGACTATTTCCCTGTTTATTTCACTGTTTAATGATTGTTTTTAATGAATCAGTGGTCAACAACTCATTTATCATCACCTACTGACAGGTCTACAGAAATAGCCATAGAGTCAAAGCTTTATTGGTATGACTGTTGGGCATTTACAGTATTTGTAAATCATTTTTGGTACTTAGACAATACAGAATGTTAAATGGGCAAAGACATACATGAAAAAATAATAATAATAAATTAAAGATATAACAAATATATATACAAATAAAAAAAACATCAGTGAATGAATTTAAAAGGCGGTGGGATGGGATAGATAAAATTGTTTTCTTGTAGGCCTTTTGTGTCCTTTTTTAGCATACATTTGTGATAAATTATAGAATGAAGAATTCTGGAGTCATGGTGTCAAATATATTGCATACATATACACACACACACATACATATATATGATTTATAAATTTTAGTTAGAGTGTAACGTTGCTGTTAGAGCACAAACAACATCTGCAAAGTTATGACACTCAAAGTTCAGGTCAATTCAACGCTGGATTTGCACTAAAGAATATCATGACATTGCATGTTGTATGTGCCTAACCAAGGTATTTGTAAAGAAATATTATGATTACTTCTGATATGTTGTAAACCGGCATTGTTACAAATGCTGTTAGACGACTTTAAGTTTATCTTTTATAAATTTACATTTTTTTCCCATTCATATTCTTGCACTATATCACATCCACCTTTATAAATAACATTTATTTTGAATTGCTTTCCTTTAATCATGTTTTTTTTTTTATGCAAAAGGCAATAATAACATCAGCATATAAAAGAACAATAGGACAAATAAAATGAAAGTGAAATAAACTGCTTTAAATTTTCATGTAAACACTTAAAAGCAGCATTCAAGTAAGAAATTGAATATCAAATTAAAAATAAAACTGCTTATCCTTCATTATATGAATAAAATGTATACTGGTTCAAGATTCAAGATTCTTTATTTGTCACGTGAAAGTGAAAGTCGTGACATATTGTCAAGTATGGTGACCCATACTCGAAATTAGTGCTCTGCATTTAACCCATCCCAAATGCACACACACAGCAGTGAGTAGTGAACACACACCCGGAGCAGTGGGCAGCTATTGCGACAGCGCCCGGGGAGCAATTAGGGGTTAGGTGCCTTACACAAGGGCACCTTAGTCATGGTATCGAAAGTGGAGAGAGTGTTGTTTATTCACAATCCCCACCTTCAATTCCTGCTGGCGTGGGAATCGAACCAGCAACCTTCACGTTACAAGCCCAACTCCCTCACCATTAGGCCACAGCTACCCCTATATACAGCCAGTAGTGAAATCAGGTCTACTCCAAGATAGTGCAATTATTATAAGTACTAAGCATAATCAAGAATTTAAACAATATAAATATGTAAAGATAAGATAAAATCTCAATAAAAAGAAAAGAAAAAAATGTGTTACATAGCAGCAGTGTAAAGTGCAAAGGATTCAAAAAGTAGCAGCAATATGACCTGGTATTAATGTCCATAGTGCAGGTATTAATGTCTACTACTAAAGGTTCTACTAATTCTTATATTAGGCTGCTGTCACTTTAAGAACTACAGGATCCAGGATTGCACGGATCCAATTCTACACCTTAAATGCAACAAAACGCTAAAGATTAGTTTAATATATACGCTGTGACAGCTAGCTTTCCATTCATACGCTTAAGGTGCTTGCTCATAAAACCATTTTAAAGTTTGGAAGCAGTTGAAATTACAATAAACGACTGTGCGTTGTGAACGAACAATTTTCAGAGATCTGCCAGATGAAGCAGCCATGATGAACAGCTGATATGTACGGAGGCATCTGATGACCAAATTACATTGAAATTCGCGAATGGAAAAAAAAGTGAGCCCGACTGATTTGTGTGGACATTTTTAGCGACCTATACCATTAGCTGAAAGAGAATTGTACCCAGACCACCTCCCGAGATTATCTCGGTTCAGTTCAGTTTGCTGAGACCATTTGGAGTATTCACATTTGGGGCAAAAAAAAAAAAAGAAAAAACCCACACGAACCACACTCAGATCCCTGGAAAGGACAATGTGTGAAATCACCCAGAGAGATCGACTGAGCGTGTATGATTACCTGTGCCTGTCCTTCTTCAGGTCAAGTCATATTCGTGAAAAACAAGAAAAGAAAAAGTTAGTCATGTCTAAAGAGGAAAGCGGTCTTTGTTGTAGCATCCTTTCAACGTTTAAGGGAACGCATTGCTGGTTGGTTGAGCCTTGTAAATGGTGCTCAAAATTAAAATAATTTCAACACCTTGATTCATTAATGAATGAATCAGCGTTATTAAACGTATTAGCTGAATGAACGTTTTAATGACTCGCTCAACAGCAGTGCACAACAGCAGTGATGATGCTGGATACTAATGGGAAATATCAGAATTCTTAGAAGGCCTCTTGTCCAGTCAGATCTGAGGATTGTAACAGTTATACATATCACATTAGCCCAAGGAGCTTACCGTCAGGTTTATGTTCTGTTATGAGGACCCTTATTTTTACATTCTGTTCTGTTTACTTTAGTTCCTGTTTACCCGCTGGTTTCACTGGTTACTGATTATGTCCTTGTTTATTTCTATAGTTGTGTATTAGTTTTACAGGTTTACTTTCATTTGTTCTACCCCTATTTATATAGCCATGTGTTTCAGTTGTTCTTGGTCAGTTCTCGTGTAATGCATTGTGTGGTTTGAGTTTTTGCTCACTCTTGCATGTTCATTCAGAGTGTTTGGATTATTAATAAAAACCTGTTTTGTTTTTGAATGATCTTTGCTCACCACATTGTTACATATATTTATGCAGCAAAATAAATAAATAAATAAAAATGGCAATAATATCGCAAATAGCGCAATCGAGCTTCTCAAAATCACCACAAGAGAAATTAATTTACCGCAGCAGCACTCAATGCCTAAACATCTGTGCACTAGACAGAGATAAAAGAAAGCTATAATGATATTCGCAGGTACCCAATTTCTTGAACTGCAATAGTGCTCACTGATTGGCCCACTCATGGAGTTAGTGTAAGAATCTAATAACGTTTACATTTTCTGTCAGTTGTCACGATATATTAAGGCATAAATAAAACGAATAACCAAAAATGTACATTTTCTGCAACCTACTGTAATAATAATGACTGTATCATTATATGTACATGCAGTTGAAAAAAAAATTACAGTTTCTCAGTCGTTTCTAGTGAGGAAGTTGCAGTGTTGCTTGAACTACTACTCATCAGCACACGCTCTCGCGACCTGACGATGTACGCGTTAGCTCTAGCAACACATGCTAGCGGCTAGTGCATTAGCTCGCAGACAAAACAACAGGAAAACACTTCTCTCTTGCCATAACGATTTAAGCGACTCGATTTATTTGCTTGTATTTCCTTAACATATAATTTGTAAAAACGACTGTTTGGGGATTTAAATGCATCACACTGAATCTTTTATAAACGCATTATAATGATATTTGACTTAGTGACAACTCAATGGTTTGGCTACGTTAGGCCACACAGGACATAACCTGATGAGGCAGAACCGGATCCTGGTCGCACAAAACAGAGAAGCTCGTCGAACTACCCGGGTCACTGGATCTAATCCAAAACCATGCATGCGTCTTTCTGAGACAATGAAATACACTCGATTAAAGACATAAGTATCGCTTACCTTTGTGTCCTGAGGTTTACTTAGGTGAGTTTCGGCTGTGAAATGGTTAAGTAAAGCGTATGGTTGATCCAGTGTTGTAATTGACTTGGTTGCTTTGTCTCCTGTGCCGTAAACAGTGCGCTGTAGTAGCGCCACACGGCGTCAGACGGAAGAAACAGAGTTCTGTGACGTCATAGAGGCTTTCGACACGGTGGGTGGGGTCAACAAAACAAAACTACAGTCATTTATCCCATTGGAAATGAAAGTCATAATCATTTAAATAAAATTACGAAGAACTTGCTTCTGCATTTTGCATACTCACGCATTGACAATAAAACCACAGACAACTTAAACGACAAAATGACAAGAGTAGCACTTGTTCACTAAAGCAAACATACGGGGTTTCTTGACCCGAGGGTCTCTCTCAGGGGCAGCCAGGCACCAGAAGGGGTGGGGCAAAACACCAGAACCTCTGATTTTTAAAAACGTTTAGAACAGTGCTAAAAAACGTGGGGTTTTTCTGTATTTTTGCTCATAGATTTGTTGTCCTTAACCAGCTTTCTACTAATGTATATTTTCTGTGTGCAATTAAGTGATAAAATGTATATGCATATATGTGTTTGGATTTTTTGATGATACCATTGAAAATGTATAACATTACAAACAATAATCATGGTTATATTATTAATTAAGAATATAAATAGTGCAAGTAAAAAACATTATAAACTCAAATTAATAAAACTATCTCATACATGTTTTATGATCAACCTTCCTTGCGCTTTCTTTCTTTGGAAAGTTAGAAAGAAAATGTTCTGGAAACAGAACCAAGTGAATGAAGTACATTTTCCTTTATGAAATATAATGTTCTCACAATGAAGTAATGTTGTCTGGCCTGTGCCCTATAGTACGTCATGACGTAGTGCGTTGCGGGTGGGACGTCTATTCGTAGTGAACCATCCGCATTGTTGTTGGTTGCAGGCGCAGAGTCGGATCGCCGCTCGTTGCAGGAAAGGAGACAACACTGCCTTTGAATGGCAAATAAACCAGAGATTTTTATAGTGATTATTGGTCCAGTACTATAGTCCTGGAGGCCGTTGTGGATAAGGTTTTGCAGTATTCCAGATTTATCCATGCAGAACTAAATCAGTGGCCTTTGGATGAGAACATTGTGTGCGGAATTACTGCAGGCCATCTCGCCATCGCTTTAGAAAGGTGCTCCTCTCTTTATACAACAGATCAGAGGTAATATGATCCTAAAATATCGGTCAATGTTTTGCGATTTGCAGGGCTGCATCTGTTTTATAATGCGTGAGGTTATAAAGCGATATGGTTTGAATGTGCATCTTTATGGTGTCTCAAAACATAAGGAAATGCCTAGATAACATTTTAGGGGATCATAGGCGATCCCCAAATGTGGCCCTGATGTTAAAAAAAGAAAAAAAAAGCTTCGATTCGAATGTTTGCAATGCACTGAATGAACAAAATGTTTTGAAACGTACGTTCGTTGGAATTGCCCCTACACTAGTAATTACTGTTCTCTAGTAGTACCATAATAATACCGTGGTAAAACTGCAGTATAAATAGAAATACATTGCACTTCACTCCCGTAGTATACATTTAAAATTATTATGGTATTGCTGTCTGATACTATCATTGTACAATGGTAACAGTAAGTTTGAATAACTAACTCCTTGATGACATGGATTTAGAGGCAGTCAAGTAAATAAAGCATGGTTTAACTTGAGGCATGCATCTACATCTAATTCAGCTGCACCGTTAATATTAGGGATAACAGTAGTTGTTCTCTCTTTTCAGTTTTGTTAAGATCCCCAATGAAAAGAAAATCTCTGCCTCACAAAGTATCCATCCCCCAGCGGCTGCCTTCTCCAAACCGCGAGACACTGACTTACGCCCAGGCCCAGAGGATGGTGGAACTAGAAGTCAACGGCCGGCTACACCGGATCAGCATCTTTGACAAGCTCGACATTATCACGGATGAGGATCCCATATCACAGGAAATTATAGAGTGCACCAGCAATAAGGAGAATGCTGAAAAACACCAGCAGATTTTGGTACGTTCTGCACGGCTCCGAAACAACCAGCTGAAAAAGAACGCTGCTGTCACCGCACAAAAGACTTTGGTGCAAGACTGCACCCTTCCCGAGCCCAAATTCCGCACAGTGGATTATAATCTCCCATCAATCCCACGCAGACCTTCTACATACTACAAGTATGAGGAGAAAGCATTAGAAGAGCTGAATGAGGAAGTAGAGTATGATATGGACGAAGAAGACTATGCCTGGCTTGAGCTAGTCAACGAGAAAAGAAAGTGCGAAGGTCTTAACCAGGTTTCCCCCAATGCCTTCGAATTCCTTCTTGACCGTTTTGAAAAAGAATCATTCTTAGAGAGTCAGGGCCAACAGAACCTCCAGGCCTTAATCGATGAAGATGCTGTTTGCTGCATATGTATGGATGGAGATTGCATGGACAGCAACGCTATTCTTTTCTGTGATATGTGCAACCTAGCTGTTCATCAGGATTGTTATGGTGTTCCTTATATTCCAGAAGGCCAGTGGCTTTGCCGACATTGTCTGCAGTCCCCTACACAGCCCGCTAACTGCATCCTCTGCCCTAACAAGGGAGGAGCGGTCAAAAAAACGGAAGATAACCGATGGGGTCACGTGGTTTGTGCTTTATGGGTTCCAGAGGTTGGGTTCTCCAATACGGTCTTCATTGAGCCCATCGATGGTGTAGCAAACATCCCGCCAGCTCGATGGAAGCTTACCTGCTACCTCTGTAAAGAAAAAGGTGTTGGGGCTTGTATCCAGTGCCACAAAGCCAACTGCTACACCGCTTTCCATGTCAGCTGTGCACAAAAGTCCGGTCTCTTTATGAAGATGGAGCCTATTAAAGAGTTGACTGACTCAGGTGTACCCACCTTCTCAGTAAAAAAGACAGCCTACTGTGGGGCCCACACCCCAAACGGCTCCGTTAAAAGGCCTCTTACAATATATAATGACACTAAGACAAATTACAGACTTTGTCAGTCGGTGGACAAAAAGAGTGGCAGAATAGGATTAAAAAAGCAGAAGAGACTTAAAAACAATGAGGTAGATGTTGTATCCTCAGTTCCATCTGTGTCTGTACCCAGTTTTTCATCTGAAAGGTATGTTCGAATCTGTTGATTTTGCAAAAGTTTGTGATATAACTAACCCTTTTAAAGGTTAGTTCACCCAAAAATGAAAATTGTGACATCATTTACTCGTCCTCAAGTCGTTTCAAACCAGACTTTCATTTATCTTCGGAAACACAAATGAAGATATTTTTTTAAATAAAATCTGAGAATATTCTGTCCCTTTATAGACAGCTACACAACTTGATATTAGATGCTTCAAAAGTTCATAAAGAGATCATCGGAAAACTAATCCATATGAATTGAGTGGTTTAGTCCAAGTTTTCTGAAGAGATATGATCGCTTTGTATAATGAACAGACTGAATTTAAGCTTTTATTCACATATAAACATTCATCAACTCATAAAATGGTATTATACCTTGTTATACAGACATATGATGTTTAAAGAAAAAAAGACAAATGAAGACTTGGAAAAAACATGTTGTTTCTGAAAGAATGGTTCAGTCATAGATACCATAGACATAGTTAAATACATAGATGCCCCATTGGCCACTTTGGAACGTTGCTGCGATACATCAATGTGTCTGCCATATTGCTGAGGGCAAGATTGTACTGTAAACAAATGCAAGTAAACTGGTGAGCTGTGTTTTTTATGGAAGTGTACAAAAAAATCTAGTTATTTAAAACCTTGATAGCGGACTTTAAAAAAATACTTATTTTAATGAGGAATAGTCAAACTTCAGACTTGTCCTGTATTTGGCTGCTTTATTCTTGGATAAGAATTGTGAAGATGCACATAATGAGATAATTTAAATTTTCACATTTAAATGAAAAAAAGATTTCTTATTGTGGAAAAGGCATTTTTTGTCTTTTAACCCATTTCAGATTTTCTTGTGTTTCGAATTGACCACCATTGTGAAAATGAAGCAAGTCGTCAAGTACAAATCACACAGGCTGCTTAACGTTACTGTATTTTTATAGCAGTAAAACAATACAGGTATTTACAGAGAGATACTCCAAAACACACAATAACAAGATAACTGATGGATCCTTTATGGTAATACATATTATATGTACAACTACAGTTTAATGCAAATAGATAAAGTGAGAAGTAATAGTAAATAGTTTGCTGTAAACAATATATATATAAGAAATAGTTTATGTAGAATTTAATATAATATTGTCAATAATAAATTGTATAATGTCAATAGACAGTATACAGCAAATAAACTAGTAATGAATAGTATAATAATATAATCGTATAAGTACAATAATATAATATCACAATAATGTATTAATAATAGCATATAGTTTATGTATAATACTAATACCGATGGTTTAGCTCCATCCCTAATCCTGACAGACCTGTTCTGTCCTGTGAAAGTCCTCTGGCTTGAAGTGTTCACTGCATAACACAGAGAACTCGCTTGCAGAAAAACCTTCCCATCTTATAGACATTTACATTACATTTACTTTACATTAGTCATTTAGCAGACGCTTTTATCCAAAGCGACTTACAAGTGAGGAAAACAAACAAGCGATTCTTCATGAATTGGCAAATAACACAGGAAGTGCTCACAATACAAGTTTCATACATTGCTCAGTACCATAAGCTAGAGTAGGAAGGGAAAAGGGAAGGAAAGGGTTTTTTTTTTATAGCTACTTCCCACTGTCTCCTCAACTTTGTCTCTGGGAAGCCGTCAATGTGTGAGAAAAGTAAGCTAGCCAATTTTCTAATGTTACAGTAATTCACAAAATGTCAGTCATCTAACCGAAACGAAGGCTTGTCTTAAAAGTCGGTTTTAAGAAAATAAATATGCATATTTAAATTTCAGGAAAAATAGTTTATAAAATCAGATAATATATGTTAAAACTAAAATATAAATCATGTAAACTCAACTTTCACAGCTAATTATCAACATCGCTAGCTATTTTCTGACTGTCTCCGGTGGCCAACTATTATCAACATAATCATATAATGACCAAATACAACCAGAAACAAATGTTCAGCCTTACCTGTAAAAGGTTATTCCCAGAGACCTGTATTCAATTGTGTGGCGATTTGTACAGCCCCAAGCATTTTTCTCAATTGCAATTGTGAGCGTTATGGGAACGTTGCCCTGCACAATATGGTGGCGACGTTGACTTACGTCTATGTATTTTATTATGTCTATGATAGATACAGTTTCAACAGTAATTTGTTGCCACCTAGTGGCGTAATAATGCAATTGATACAATCGTTTTTTTGAAGCACCCAGTTACTTTAAAAAGGTGATTTATTATGTCTTTATCAGTAATGTAGACATCAGCATTTATATCTGAGTAATAAGCTTTTGTATAAACTTCTGTGATGACTGGAATATTTGTAATACGGGAATAATGATACTGTAAAACTGTAAATATCTAAACATGATGGCTTTCTAGATCAACGGCAGCGTGAACGCAGATTTGAATCTCGCATTTTTATTTTTGTCTAAGTTCTAATGTACACGGGTGAATTGTTGTCATTCGAGAATTAGATCATATGGGTGATGAAATCAAGAACGTGATCTTTTAAAGATTAATCGTGCCGTTATGTACACCTCTCTCAGAACCATTTTCGGAACCGGGCTGGAAAAACTACACTTTTTGCCCGGAAGACCTATCGTTTCATACAGTCATTTGGGCCACGATAATTTCGAAAATTGATTGTACACGAAATTGATAATACACATCCCTATTGGCGTGTGCTGTGTGAGAACCAATGAGGTTCATTCTCATGTGTTACACAGCATATTTGTGCTTCCACAAGAGGTTTGTTCTTTGTCATCAGTTAAGTTGAGCTTTTGTTTATATTCACTGATCAATGATAATGTGAGTAAAAGCCTATATTCAATCTGTGCATTGTATAAAGTAATCGCGTCTCTTCAGAAAATTTGCACTAAACCACTCAATTCATATGAAGTTTTAGTTTTATGATCTCTCTATGAACTTTTTTAAACATCAAAATGGTAGTTACGTAGGTGTCAATGTCAATTATTCATTTGTGTTCCAAAGATGAATGAAAGTCTTATGGCTTTGGAACAACATGAGGAAAAGTAAATGATGAAAGAATTTTCATTTTTGAGTGAGCTATCCCTTTAAGCCATTTCAGTGGAAAAATCAATATTTAGGCCTATACAGTCGCAAGAAAAAGTATTGTACTTGCAGAATCTGTGAAAATGTGAATAATTTTAACAAAATAAGAAAGATCATATAAAATGCATGACATTTTTTATTTAGCACTGTCCTGAGTAAGATATTTTACAATGAAGATGTTTATATGTAGTTGACAAGAAAAAAAATAGCTGAATTTGTTAAAATGGCCCTGTTCAAAAGTTTGTGAACCATTGGCTCTTAATATTGTGTGGTTACCTGGATGAATTACAGCTGTTTTTTTTATTTTGTCAAGTCTCCTGTTTGTGCTGAGCAGTTAAACCAATGTTCTTCAGAGAAATCCTCCAGATCCTGCAGATTCTCCAGTTTTCCTGCATCTTTTGCATTTTTGACCCTTTCAAGAAATGACTGTATGATTTTGAGATCCATCTTTTCACTGAGGGACTTAAAAACAACAATTAAAAAAGGTTCAAACATGCTCTTAATGCATCCTGTTTCCTTCTGGAGCATCAGTGAATGTTGGAACCTTATTTAATAGTTGTGTTTGAGTCCCTCAGTTGTCCCCAGTATGAAAATATGGATCTCAAAATCATACAGTCACAGCTGAAAAGGGTTCAAATATGCAAAAAATGCTGGAAAACCAAAGAATTTGCTAAATTTTTCTGAAGAGCAGAGCTTAGTTTTACTGCTCAGGACAAACAAGGGACTCATGAACAACCATCATGAAACAAAGCACTAGTCGCAGATCATCCAGGTAATGACATACAGTATGAAGAATCAATGGTTCGTAAACTTTTAAAAGGGGTCATTTTAATAAATTCAGCTATTTTTTGTCTTGTGGATTATATGTAAACATCTTGTATGTACAATATCTTACTCAGGGCAGTACTAAATAAAAAATTACATTCATTTTGTATGATCTCTCTTATTTTGTTAAAAAGATTCACATTTTCACAGATTCTGCAAGTGGTTCACATACTTTTTCTTGTAAGTGTATAAATAGTAGTGTATCATCAAAAGGTTACAAAAATTATATAATTATATTTTTTTAACCATTCTACCACACCCTATTATGTTACAATGATTGTAATAAAAAAAGTAAAAAAAAAAAAAAAAAACATAGTTTAAGCAATAGCTACAAGATTGTTTAAACTGTCATTCTCCTACAGGTTAAACACAATCCTCAATCAAGTTTCTTTACAGAAGAAGGCGGCATTTGGCGAACTTATCTTGAACTATTGGACCCTTAAAAGACAATCAAGAAATGGAGTGCCACTCAACAGACGCCTCCAAACTAGCCTACATTCCCAGAAAAACGCACAGCCGGTAAAAATCGGCTTATGCAGTGTTACTAAGCACTTGAATATGGTGATACAATTTTTTCAATTTTAATAATAGTTTATTTAAAACTTAAAAACATTGTACCGACAGAAACAGTCAGAGGAGGAGACTCGAGCATTGAAGGAGCAGCTGAAGGAGTGGCAACGGTTGAGACATGACCTTGAGCGAGCGCGACTCCTGCTGGAGCTGATTAGGAAGAGAGAGAAACTTAAGAGAGAAGAGGTATGAGAAGAGCATGCTGTAGGTCAAGACAAGCATTTGTATTGCTAATGCTTACTGTTTGCAGGTACATGTTCTTTGATGACGACGCTTATGATTCTGTTGCAGATAATGCTTCAGCAGACTTTAATGGAGTTCCAACTCACTCCTTTCACAGTCCTTTTGAGGGCTGTGCTTGATCAGTTACAGGAGAAAGACCAAGCACGCATTTTTGCAGAGCCTGTCAGCATTAAAGAGGTTGGTCTGCATTTTCCTTAACTTTAAAAGAAGTCAAAAGGCATTTCACTATGTATACAATGTCTTCATAAAAAAGTATTTGATACATTTAAAGTGACTTAAAGGATTAGTTCACTTTCAAATGAAAATTTTTACTCACCCTCAAGCCATTCTGACGAAGGCAATCAGAGAAATATTATCCTGATGCATCCAAGCTTTATAATGGCAGTAATGCGCTACCAAACTATCGTGATCACACAAACGCATCGCTTCGCTTCAGAAGGCCTTTATTAAAATATGTTTACAATGGATGGATTTGGATGGAGACACTTTCTTCAGTCCATAATTGTTTGGTAGTGCATTACTGCCATTATAAAGCTTGGATGCGTCAGGATATTTATTAATATTTCCCCGATTGTCTTTGTCAGAAACAAGAAAGTCATATACACCTAGGATGGCTTGAGGGTGAGTAAAGCTTGGGCTAATTTTCATTTGAAAGTGAACTAATCCTTTAAGTGTCCCCTAAAAATAGCAAATGCAAATTTTAAAAAGTATTTTAAAGAAACAGCACAAGCACGCTTTTCAAGCAAAACATTTGCTTGAAGAATTTTTCAAGCAAAAGCAGGGTGTACAATATATACCAGGTAAAAGTGGAGAAATGTGGATTCTAACTTAATAACAACAGCTTCTATATTAATAGCTTAAAATAATAAATAGTTGCCTAATAAGAGTCTATGACCCATGATAAATTAAGCTAATTGAATGCATTGAAGGCCAGCTAAAAAAATAGCACACATGTGAACAACATGAACGATTGTGAGTGGTCAGAGATAGCATAAAAGTCAGTGGGTCATGATTCGGTTACACAACAAATGTTTAGTATGTAAATTAATAATACAGTGAACCATATACACTTTGGTATCAAACTAGCCGCAACTAAGACCAACCATTTGAAACAGTAGAGGTTTGTCTAACCCTAACCCTAAACCTAACAACACATGTAATTTAATCTGACTGCACTTTATTTATTTTTTTCTGTTTTATTTTTCGAAGAAATCAAATATTTTTCTATAATGTATTTAAAATTAATAAAAAATAAAATGTAAAGTTTGAACTGGCTTGCATTATTGCAGCCATTGAGCAACAATAATTACACATAGCATCTAGCGGCGGGATCACCGGTATAGACAACTTGAATGCTGAAAGTTTATATACAGACAGAGATGAAAATAATAATGATGTGAATCGATTAAAAAGTAATGAATCACACAGGTTTCTGTAATCATCTGTAATCGTACCCAACATTAAAGTATCAAGTATTTGTTTAATGGCATATTTTTACTAAGTACTGTGAATGAAGGCCAGTATCATAGATACCAATGCTGATACTGATACCTCCTATTTTTTTTATTTTTATTTCTACAGAAAATGCGTAACTATAGCTTTCAGCAATACAGAATAATTGTTTCTCTCTTTATCTCTTTAAACTATAGCTGTAAGTTAATTGTTTTCACTGCCCAAAGCTAATAAATAATAGAACAACTAAAATTACCGTTAAAATGTTTATCAGTGTTTTTATGCGAGGATTGATTCTCTTGATACAACATCGGTATCTCAAGTATTCATATTTCCACACTTCCACTTAATCATTGAGACAAGCATGTTACTGACATGTATATGGGTATCACATGTTGCACCCAACTTGAATTTTATTGGTTCTTTAATATTCCATTAAAAATTCTTTTTGAAAAAGTGAGTATGGTAAGCTGCGAAGTGAAGGGGGAAGAAAGGAGACAGACAGCACAACAACAGCTTCCATTTTTATGCACATTTTGGGATATCTCATACAAAATGCTGGATGAAAATGCCAGGATGCACTTAAAATCTAAAAATATGGATAAAAACATATGCACTCAATTAAGGTGAATACATTTTTATCCAATAAGAAGACATGCCACATAAACTATGATGGAAACACATTAACTTGTATAGATTGATTATTGCGCAACAACAAACTGACTTTGTTATTTTGTAGTTTTCATTGGATAACTGAGCTAACCAGTGGACCAGTTTCATTTCACAGGATATCAAATGTTCTTTCTTTCATTTGCATTTATTTTTGTGCTTTTAACATTCTGACTCACACTGAAACACACTGACATAGTGCATGATGAATCTATTCACAAGTAGTGGTGTACTGGTGCCACTTTATCCTTTACTGATCTGATTCTGGTAACTTAATTCTGTAAATCAGCCCGTAACTGATTTTTGAGCACATACAAGATTTGATGATTTCCTCTGTTGATCTATGACTTAAAAATGCAGGTAAAAGAAGAGGCTTGAGAGTCTTTATCACTGATCAGAATTGCACCCTTATTTTGTTTTTGTTGCTCACAGGTGCCTGACTATATGGACCACATCATACACCCAATGGATTTTTCCACCATGAGCAAACGCATTGATGCACAAGGCTACAAATATCTGGATGAATTTGAAGCAGACTTCAATCTCATAATTGAAAACTGCATGAAGTACAATGGAAAGGATACATTCTTCTACAGGGCAGCTGTTAGATTGAGAGACCAGGGTGGACCAGTGCTCAGGAAAACTCGTAGAGATGTTCAGAGAATTGGCTTTGATTTTGAAACTGGCTTGCACCTGCTTGAACAACCCAAGATTGAGTCAACTGCACCTTTTTCCTGGGAAGATGGTAAATGCACAAACACTATACTGGTATACTCATACAAAGTTTTTGTGTCCTCCAGCCACAGTGACAATTTGTGCTTGTGACAATTCATTTCTAGCCACAATGGTATCGCAACATCTAAATGATGTGAACCTGCATGTAAAAGGGCTCATGGATATAAAGCAAACTAAACTCACTCCACCTTATGTGATGGTGTGAGATAATTTTAAGTGTTTGTTTAAAACAAAATGTGAAGTTTTTTCTTTTGTTTTTCAAAGTATAGCAAAAGAAGTGTATTTTATTCAAGCTCATGTCTTTGTGTCTAAGCAATGGCATTTCTTGAACAAATGTCACTCCTAGATGTACTGACTGGTATTGGTCAATTTAGTGCTTCCTTGAAACTAAGAATCAGAAATATTAAATTCCTTGCAGTTCCCATCCCTACATTTTAACAAATCAAAAATAATAATGAAAAAAAATGGCTTTAATAAACAATTCTACTTCCTCTTTCAGTGGACCATTTATTGGTTCCAGCCAACCGGAAGCACATGTCATTTGAAGAGCAGCTGAGGGAGCTACTGGAAAAGTTGGATCTAACTACAGCAATGAAATCTAGCCCGTCACGGAGCAGGCGACTGAAGCTTCTCAAGAAAATCATCAGTGACGTGAGGATGGAGCTGAGTTTGAGGAAAGCAAATCCTGCTGTTGAACTGAAGAACTCTGAGGAACAAGCTGGCTATATCCTTCAAAAAGGTTTGTTTGAAAAAGCTTGGTGTGAATGTTTTCTTGCTATTAACCAGTTAAACATTTGTCCAAGCTGGCCTTGTGGGCAACACTTTGACATTTCACCTTTGTCCCAAGTTCGAGTCATAGCTTTTCTGATCCCAACCCACTTTCCTCTATACAATTGTCCTGTCCAGTACAAGCTAAAGATGCCCCAAAATATACTTAATATGAACAAATAAACAAACAAACTATTTATTGTTTGTTTATGATGTGATAATACTTTCCTAATCTACCAGATGCATAATTTTTACCTTGTAGGTCAATAGCCGCTTTTCCACTGTTGGACCTGTGCGAGCCGGGGCTAACAATGTGCTGTGTTGGTTCAGTAGCCTCTGACCTCAACCACTGAGGCCAAAATGAAGTTGCATTTCCACTGTCTGTTCGGTAGCCTCGCAGCACTTCCCTAAAGCCCACCATTAAAGGCTGGTACACACCAACTTGACGTCAAAGAACTAGCGGCTGCGAAAGCCAACATTGTTGTCACCTCAAGTCGGCTGCGTCAGGGAAAAAAATATGTGCTTGAACACACTGAAAGAACTTCAGCCAACTAGCATTCTGTGCCTGCGTATGAAAGGAGAAAACTGTCTATTTAAGCAGATTCATATATTCTATATTGTCTATATTTGTCTTTCAAATAGGGAAAGCTAAACTAAGACTGCATGTATACAAACCGTAAACAAAGCAGCGCTTGCTTACTGTTTTGAATATCAATCATGCTGATCACGTTCTTTATTCCACTCCGCTCTTGTAGTTACAAAAATATTCGTGCATTCTATTCATGGCCACTCCTCAAGCCAGAGCTGGCCTGCTTTGGACCAAGGTATTTGGCAGGCCAAAAAAACCCTGGCTGTTGGCCTCGACTAGGCCCGATCAAGCCCTGGAAGTGACAGTGGAAACGTAACTGGCCCTAGCACGCACTAGCACGCCCGCTTCTGGCCCAACAGTGGAAACATGGCTATTGGATCCCAACCCTGGTCTTGAAGTTCACACTGGAGAACACTGCCATGTTTCCTATATCATTCTTATTCATCTCATTAGTAGAGACTCCAAGACCTTGTATGAACCAACTGTCAGCCCAACAACGGAATCCAACTGTATGGTTGAACTCATTCTGCTTGCAGAACTTTTGGTTTTATGAGGGAACTTTTAATGACCTGAGCATAGTGGACTAGAGGGAGAGAAAAGCCCGGAATAGAGGAGGAGAGATAATTAGGCAAATGGAATTCTGTCCCCTAACCACTTTCTGTAGTCGAGGTTTGCAGATTTACTGGTTTATATGGTGTTGCTGTGAAAGTTCTTGAGTCCAGTCTTAACAGGACATCTAGCTGGAGTGCGTGCATTAGTTAAAGGAATATTTCACTCAAAACTGAAAATTTCCTGGTGATTTACTCACCCAAGACCATCCAAGATATATTTTTTCCTCAGCTGAAGAGAAGAAATTTTGTACTAAAACATTCCAACATCTAATGCAAGTGAATATTGCCCAGTGTAGACCATTTTTGACAGTCCAAAATTCATATTTAGGCAGCTTCAAATAGCTCCACATGACCCCAGCTGACAAACAAGGGTCTTCTTTAGTGAAACGAAATAAAAATATATAAATTTGAACAACAAATGCTCGTCTTGGTCCAGCTCTGTGTAGCGTTCATGAGAGGGTTAAGTTCACAACGAGAACAAACGTGCTGCATAACCAATGAGGTTCATTCTTGTGTGTTACACAAGCACATTTGAGCTTCCGGAAGAGGTTTGTTCTTGTGCATTATTCAGGTTCTGTTGAGCTTCTGCTTATGTTCGCTGATCAATGTTTACATGCGGTTAAAAGCCTAAATTAAATCTATTCATCATAACAAGTGATCAATTTTCTCTATTAATATGGATTAGTTTTTTTATCTCAATTTTTTTTTATTTTTTTATTTTTTATCTTTATTAAGTGTCAAATTTTCAGGCAGTCTTGAAGGAAATCTGTCAGATTCTGTCATCAAAAAGATCTTCATTTGTGTTCCGAAGATGCATGATAGTCTTACGGGTTTGGAACGACATGAGGGTGAGTAATTAATGGCAGAATTTTTGGGGTGAACAAACCCTTTAATTTCTCTTTGGATGAGGAAGGAAAGTCATTTAAATCTTGGATGGCTTTTACTTTTAAAGGCTTTGTTCACACAAAAATGAAAATTCTGTCATTAATTAATCACCCTCATGTCATTCCAAACCAATAAGACTTCAGAAGACATTGTCAGAACACAAATGAAGATCTTTTTGATGATATCTTATCTGACAGCATTCCGTCCCTCCATAGACAGCTACATAACTACCAATTTTACACTTCAAAATAGTTCATAAAGAGTTTGTAAATCTAATCCATATGAAATGAGCTGGTTAGTCCAAATTTTCTAAAGAGATACAAACACTTTATATGATGAACTGATTAAATTTAAGCTTTTACTCGCTTATAAACAGTGGTCAACAAACATACACAGAAACTCACACGAACCTGAATGTCGCACGAGATCAAAACTCCTACTGAAGCTAAAACGTGCTGCGTAACCAATGAGGTCTTACACAGCACGTTTGAGCTGACAGTTATGTAGATGTTTATGGAGGGACAGAATGCTGTCAGATTTTATTAAAAATATCTTCATTAGTGTTCCAAAGATGAACGGAAGTCTTACGGGTTTGGAATGACATGAGGATAAGTAATTAATGACAGAATTTTCATTTTTGGGTGAACTAATCCTTTAAGGAAGACCATGGTCTATAGGGTGAAAAATAAACACTTGTAACGCCTTAAACAACTAATAATGCTCTAAAAACACTCTTACCTGAACACGCTAATCAAGGTCTTCAAGATTGTTAGAAAATTACAATCAGATGAGTTTGATCATGGTTGAAACCAAACTTTGCATGGCCCTTCAGGAGTAGGATAATTGAGGAGCCCTGACCTAGCTACTTCAAGGCATTGCGCTGAAAACACACTGAAGCAATGGAATAGCATTGCCCTGTCAACCACCCACAATACAGCTTACATATTTCTGAGAAAATGTACAAATCTAGTTTGTTTTCACTGAATTTCTTCTGCCATGCATTGGGAGTTTATATTACAGTATCTCCTTGTTTCATGGCAGGTGATAAATCTGTCCCACCTAAGCTTGAGCCATCTGTTTCTCTGCTGCCCCTCATTAACACGGGAAGTCACTCTGAGCCACCCACACTGAAACCTATTGAACCCTGTCCTGACAAACACCAACATCAAAGGGATGGCATTTCCCAACCACTCAATGGACACTCCCATCTGGAGATAGAGGACAGCGATGTCAGTGTAGTAGCTACATCAACTCTGGCTGAGCTATCAAGCCCAGTAAACCGACGGACTTCCGTGCTTTTCCGCAAATCTAAAAGCACAAGCCCTCATAAGCCCATGAATGATGGTGAAACTCCCAAGGGCAGTTCTCGGCTAGGTACAAAAACATTCCTGTCAGTTGTCATACCGCGTCTGGAGACACTGCTCCACACCAGGAAAAGGCCACGGAGTGCCAGTGGGGACAGTGGCAAGGAGGAATCACCCATCAAACGGCTGGACAAAGGTAGAATCTGCTGGAAAAGTATCAAAAAGGGCAAGACCGTTGTGGTTGTTCTAATTGCAAATTAATAGCATTAGCACTTTTGTAAGAGGCCAAAGTGCTCTTTCTTCCTCTTCCTTATGTCTGTCAGGTCTGTCAAACGGTTTTGGCCTAAATCCAGAGGAGCTGTCTTCTAGCAGGCAGTTGGAGCCTCGTCGCAGGTGTGCATCTGAATCCAGCATGTCTTCCAGCAGCAGGTGGGTAGTTGACCAAGTACTTTTGAGACATTCCATCTAAAACTATTTTCAGTAGCATTGTGCTTATTTCAAGTAGTCTCTTGAGAACTGTTTTTGTACATTGAAGGAACATTTAAAATGAATAAACTAGTGAAGACAAAAGAAATGGTGTCCAGTTACTGAACTATAATATTATATAGTTTCTCTTATACATTCCAAGGAAAAAAATATCTCAATGGTTGTTTGACTTGTTCTTAAAAACAATTCATGGGTGCTTCATTCTCGGAATGTTTATCATGTGACAATTCACATTCTCTAAGTTCTTCAAAGTTCATAAAACTTTGACACTTTAAAAAGTTCATAAATAGATGAAACTAATTCATATGAATTAGGGTTTTCCCAAATTTTCTGGAGAGCTCCAATCGCTTTATATGATGAACTCATGACCTTGTCATTGTCAGCGCCATGCTTAAGTATTTGAGCTACTGGAGCACATATTGGACCCAAAAGTACTCAAGTACTTGGCTGATTTATCTGTCAAGTGCTTAAGTAGTCAAAATGCACATCCCCATATCCCTGCGCTATTCTTATTTTCACGTGGAATATGAAATTTTGTCAATTTTTGATCTCATCTCCCATACCACGCCACCATGTTTTCTCATCTGTTTTTAGCAGTATCGCACTTAATCTTCCGAAGTGTGGGAAGGGAAAGCCAGCCCTCATCCGGAGGAACACAGTGGAGGACAAGAGTGAGATTATTGCTTGCATCGAGAGTAGAAACTTCGCCAAAGCTGCTAGAATAGCTGCTGGTACGTATCAACATCTCTATTGTTTTTAATGATGTGTTTGCCTGTGTAAACTATGAATACAATTTTTACATGCATGAAAATGTGCATTGATTATTTTAAATATTTCACTTTGTTCTACTTTTTGCATTAAATATTATGAATCTAATTGTCTGTTTGATAGTGGAAAAAAAATCTTAGCATTTCAGTGTGACTACTGCATATCTAAAATACTGAGATTTTTGGTTCTGGCAATCACTAAGCTCTAATAGAATTTTAATAGTCTTAACTGTGAAGTAATTGACAGCATCATGGTTGAATGTTTGCATCATCATAACTTGGCTGTTGATACTCCTGCTTTCATAGAAGTTGGCAACAGCAGCATTTGGATGCCCACTAGTGCTGCCACAGTTATGCTGGAACCTCTAAAACTAGTTTGGGCTAAATGTAGTGGATACCCCTCCTACCCAGCCTTGGTGAGTCTGAGTGTGCATAACTAGCTATTTCTCTCTCTCTTCTTTTCTTCCATCCCTTTAAGTACTTGCCCTCATATTGTCCCAAACCCGAAAGACCTTTGTTCATCTTCAGAACACAAATTAAAGATATTTTTGAAGAAATCCAAGGGTTTCTAAACAACACATAGGCAGCAATGTCATTGCACCTTCTGAGGTCCAGAAAAGTATTAAAGACATCATTAAAATAGTTACCGTGACTAGAGTGGTTCAACCTTAATGTTATGAAGTGACAAGAATACTTTTTGTGCACAAAAACAAAACAAAAATAACAACTATATTCAACAATTTGAAATGCCTATTTGAACTATCATACGCAGTTGATATAGTGAATGCAGTTGTAAGGTTTGATTTTCCTGCTAAGATAAAGCTGAGATCAGGCATCCTGCAATAAAGCAATAAAACTCATCTGGAGAGAAGACTTCAAAGGAATAGGACAACGCCCTGTCCAAATTGCCCCCCCTCTCTCCCCTCTCCTTTCTCCCCCTGATCCAAATCACTGAAGTTCTCCAAGGATGCATATGTACTATGTATTATGTATCTTGTGAATCTATTATTTTCCAATTTCATGTTTGGTATCATTTTAAATGTCTCAGTGCGATTGGTAAAATGGTCTCAGTTTCACAGCAGTCACTAGTATTATGAGAAAGTTTGAAAACTTAGGAGAATTCTGTTCTCTTCAAGCAGACCACCTCCTCTCCCCCAAAGCCATGTGTGGGGACAATAAATATTTACAACTGTTTTGTTTCTGGTCTGGGTATTTAAGGGAAAAGACAAAGCAGTGAGACGGGACATTCTGTAACCAGAACCCCCGCATAGAGATGGTGAATGTCTTTAAGACTTTCATCCACTATCTCTATGTGTATGCATAACTTTAAATACTCTTAGAGAAATCTTTTGAGTAACTGATGCTATGTATTTATTATATTTGAATTGTGTAATTATGTAATTGGCATTGAAACATTTTTACCTGATAAATAAATTGTTACATCTTGATTTATTTTGAATTCGTCTGAAATCCTTTGTTACCGGTAGATTTATGAGGTCCTCTCGTTTCCGTAATGAGTAGTTGCCAGGATAGTCATACTGAAATCGTAATATATGGAGCAGGGAGCACAATATTAAGGTTTTCAGATTTCTGACTATTATGACTTAACATGTTATAGTATTGTGACTAAATCGAATGGCATTTTTATGAGAATAAGCAGGTTGGCGATTCCATAATTGTGTTTTTTAGTAAACGCTATAATTCCTCTGTTTTGATTCTAAACTGGCCCTCTTACGTCGTTGGAGGCGTTACAGCTGGACGGTCCATGTGCGACGAGAACACCCGAATGAAAGGACAATTGAAAATTAAGAGAAATCAAAGAAATCAAAGATCTACATTAATTCACATTTAATTGCGCGATTAGCTATTAATGTTATATCAGGAACATTACCCATTAGAGATCGTTTACAATTGGAGTCAGATCGAGCGAGAAGCTAAAGTAAAACTTAATCTAAAATCATAAAAACTAATGTGAATTTAACGCGGCCGCTGAAAAGATTTACACGCAAAATTCCCTTCACCCGGGCTGACGGATTCCTACATTGGGCCGACAGGCGGAGCTTACACAGTTCTTTTTTCTTCATTTTTTAGAATGTGATTATAAAGCCTAAGTGTCGTGTTTTAAAATGTTTTAGCAGAAAATGGTTTATGTTTCAGGGGCTCATTATCTCTGCAGTATAGTGGATGCGCCTATAAGGAGAAATGCACGTTAAATTAACATCATGCATCATGCTGCACTAAATTAGCATTCACACTCCGACCGAACAATTGGATATCTGTCTAATAATAATATCGCAAACTTATCTAGATTAATGGTAAAGTTAGCGGCTGTATATTTTGTCTAATTTTAGGCAATTACACTTTGGATTTCCTACCGGACATAATTACTACATGCACTAGCCATGTTAAAGATTTATCTACCATGAACTGCGTGACCTTGCCACTTTCTGTGGAGCTTTTTTTTCTATTGTGACCTACTAACTAATTAAAATTTTGCAGACCAAGCCTTTTCTCATCGACTAACACTTGGTCGATTATTAGAGAGCAGCGCTAGTCATTTGACTGTTTCCAGGATCATGTCATCATGCTTTTTAAAGTTATTGTTTTGTTACAGATCATAGACCCTCATATGCCACGAGTGGGGTGCCAGCACAATGGAGTCTCTATCCCAATGCCCCCCCTAGATGTGCTACGGATCGGAGAAGAGATGCAGTACAAGTCCGAAGAGAAACTTTACCTTGTTCTCTTCTTTGACAACAAACGTAGCTGGTGAGATTTTTAGAGATTATATATTGGTGTTTGCCAAGTCAAGCATCACTATTACTATTGCTTAGATAATTATTCTAACAGTTCTTGAACAACTGTAGTTAACTTGTGCTACAGACAACACTCAGTAATTGTTTTTACTTAAGTTTTACACAAAGCAATGAACATCACTTATGATAAATATTATTAAAATGATCTACACTCACATGAGATGAGCACTCCAGAGATGTCAATTTTCTAGAAAAAGCTGTTTTATATATAAGATGTGGAGGAGGTTGCCCCCAATGGACACTGCATTTGTTAACTTCACATGACCAGCTGTAATTTACTAGTAATATCATTTTATCCACTCTGGGTATTTTGCAAAGCATAAATATAGAATCTTGTGTGTAGCACTGACATGCTCACCCCTAATAACAAAAGCACCATATGGGCTCAACAATTGATTTTTTTTTTTAATTACTGACCCAGTTGGTTCAAATTTGTCAAGTTAAGTCACCTTTATTTATATGCCATTTTATTATTATTATTATTATTTTTTTTTTTTTTTACAATGCAGGTTGTTTAAAAGCAGCTTTTCAGTGATAACAGGAAGTAATGCAACAAAGTTTGTTTGGGCTGTACAGCGGCTCTAGAAGAAAACAGTGTTATTTACCAGCTTAAGTTTTTCTGCTTAAGCAGAATTGATTTATTTCTATTGTAAAAATCATTAGCTATTTATTTAGTTCAATTATCTATGCAGCAGCAGTGATGTCATCATCCAGCTCAGTTCAGGTCTCACACAATGGTGTCAGTAAAATCAGTAAGATCAGTAAAATTGTTTACTTATTTATACTGTATTTGTGTTTGTATTTGCCCTGCCCTGTATTTGCCCTGCCACTGTTACGACACCAAAATGTTAAAGGGTTAGATGAAAAATGAAATTTCTGTCATTAATTACTCACCCTCATGTCATTCAGCACCTGAAAGACCTTCATTCATCTTCGGAACACAAATTAATAAATTTTTGATAAAATGCGATGGATCAGTGAGGTTTCTGTTGCCAGCAAGGTAATTAACACTTTCAGATGCCCAGAAGGGGACTAAAACATATTTAAAACAGTTCATGTGAGTACAGTGGTTCAACCTTAATATTATAAAGCAACAAGAATACATTTTGTGCAGCAAATAATGACTTTTCAACAATATCTAGTGATGGCGATTTCAAAACACTGCTTCGAAACTTTACAAATCATTTCTTTCGAATCAGTGGTTCGGAGACCCAAAGTTACGTGATATGAGTAAATGAGGATTCGATTTACTATTTCAATAGTTTACGTGACTTTGGCAGTTTGATACGCGATCTGAACCACTGATTCAAAACAAAAGATTTGTAATGCTTTGAAGGAGTGTTTTGAAATCGGCCATCTCTAGATTTTGCTGAAAAGTCATTATTTTGGGGTTTTTTGGAGCACAAAAAGTATTCTTGTCGCTTTAATATTAAGGTTGAACCACTGTACTCACATGAACTGTTTTAAATATGTTTTAGTACCCTTCTGGGCATTGAAAGTGTTATTTGTCTTGCTGGCAATAGAGACCTCATTGAGCCATCAGATTTCATCAAAAATATCTTAATTTGTGTTCCGAAGATGAACGAAGGTCTTATGGGTTTGGAACGACATGACGGTGAGAAAATAATGACAGTTTTCATTTTGGGGTGAACTAAACCTTGAAATTTCAATTTTGATACCACAGCAAGAACTACTAGCCTAATTAATTATAAAGTTCAAACATTATTAAAGGCAATTAAACAATTAAATAAGAACAAATAAATATTTCCTTAAGTACAATTATTTACTTTAAACAAACATTAAATTAACAACTTGATTATCAAATGGGATTGTGTGTGTGCTGTTTTTCCTTCTTCAGGCAGTGGCTTACTAAATCCAAGATGGTTCCTCTCGGGATTGACAAAACCATCGACAAGATTAAAATGATGGAGGGACGCACCTCAGCCATCCGCAAGGCTGTTCAGACCGCCTTCAACCGTGCCATGAATCATCTGAGTCATGTCAAAGATGAACCTGCTAGTGACCTCAGTGACATTGACTAAGACTTGCAAATTTGGGCACATTTCTCAAAGCCTTAGTAACTGTCATTCCTGACTGGCACCTGTGTGACTTCTGTATTTTCTTCTACTCCAGATCTTCCACTCCAGTCTCATTTCCACGGAATTCAATTCTGTAAATATTGTAAATCGCTTAACACTAACTTATTCTTTAGATTTACAATAATGGGTGCTGTACATACATTTTTATTATACATTTTAGTGAATTATACCCAGCATAATTACTCATTGATGCTGGAACAAATTGTGTGAAACTAAAGCAGAAAAATAGTGTAATCAGGGCTGAAACATAATGTGAGAGTGCTTGCTTTTATGTTTAAATTATCAAAGTTTTTACACAGGCTTTTATTTCGCAATTAATGTTTTTGTAATCTAAGAATGTTTTTACAATTTTATCCTATTTTGATGTATTTATATAATTATATATAACTGTATTTGTCTGTTTTTCACATTAGAAAGTCTTGTTGTTATGAAACCACAAGTGCGTTATTCTAATATTCTGATGACACCAAAAAACAAACAAACAAACAAAAAAATATGCTGCCCAGACTTTTGTGTTGAATGATTGGTTTTGCTTCAACTGTATGTTTTTCTTTTCTTTTTTTTTCATGAAAGTTTTGTATTTTGTGTGCAAGACTCCATAATGGCTGTATGATGTTGTATTGGTGTTAATTTATTGGGCTGTGGGGAGTATTTTTATTCACTGGGGAGATGAAAAAAGTTGTTCTGGATATTGGGAATTATTCTGTTTGGTTTTTTTTTAACATTCTTTTTGTAAGGGAGTCTATGTGACTGTTTACAGTGACTTTATTTATGTTTATTTTGGGTTGCAGTGGGTAGATTTTGGAATACTTTTTTATACCACATGTCAGTTGTTTTATTTGAAAATAGAACTGTTAATGGCATTGTCCTTTTTTATTTTTTTAATAAATTCATAAATAAGCCATCTAAGTCTTGTTCGTTTGAAAAATGACTATATATCATAGCGCATATTATTATTTGCATGGTACTTTAAGATATTTCTAATAATACCATGTGAATACCAGTGCCATGTCAAAAAAGCAAGTGGTCTTTAAAGTGGTATTTCTAAAATAAGATTTTTTAAATTACTGGGTTTTTTGGGGGGTTTTTTTTTTTGTAAATGCATTTTCAGGTCCTGCTTCTCTAACACAACATAAAAAGTGAGTTGATCAGCATTTAAAAAAATATATATATATAATATATTGTCACTCAAACCAGAATACCCTTTGTGACACGCTGGATCGAAAATAGCCTACGTGAAATAATTTTTCACAAGTTGGCTAGTAGTTGTTCATTTAAGCCATTAGTTGACTAAGCACATTTATATTTATTTTATAATTGCTGGAGAGAATAAACCATAATAATGAGCATTTACTTAACAGGTTATGTGGCACTCAAGTGCACACAAAGCTTGCCATAAAGAACCAGCAAAAGTAATGATTATAAATGTGTTGAAAACAGCAAGGTGACATTTTAATTGTTTATTAATAAACTACTGTTTTTTGAATCGGTGTCCACTACAAAGATGAAGTTGACTTGAAGCTGTCTCTCATCATCTCCGCATACAGAGAGCATGCACATTTCATTTGGATTACATAATCAGAGTAGCCAATTTCTTTTCGGTTTGAATTTTGAAAAATAGATATTTCATGCTTTCTATAGACATAGGCAAGGAGCCTATACGCTGAGTTTCGGTTCATTCAGCCTGTAAAACGCCTTCAAGTTCAAGTGCAAGTGATCGCGCGGGTGCCTCCATCTCATGATATTGTTTATTTGCTTCTTATTTATTAAATCCAGGCAATTGGTTGATGAAACATTGATTAAAATTAAGATAAAAATTTTACAAAAACGAAATTCACTTTAAAGAAAGGCTTTCGATAAAACAAAACATAATGAAGTGGTCAAAATCATGACTGACCCACTCAATGTCTTCATCTTACACATGCTGTTCACTTTTCATAATCAAAGAGATTAAATTAAAAAAATAACATTACAATAGGCCTTTTTATATGATGAATGAATAGGCATATAAATATGAAACTAAATACGTTTTCTTTAACAGCTACATCACATTTAGTACAGTACAGAGAAATTTCATGTCAAGAGCAAAAGTGGATCATTTGTAGAGCGATCACTTGGGCCATGAGCGCTGACATAGAGCAAAATATACTCTAAACTTGTCATCATTCCAGGAAGAGGAAGAGGCTCTCTGACCAGAAGTTTAGGAATCTTCCAGTTTTGAGATACTACCACTGGTTTAATACTTTGGATGGATGGATGGATGGATGGATGCATGAATGAATGATTATTATGAAGGAGTGCAACGACTACAACGAATGAATGAATGTTCAGGAGCTAAAGTTGGATTTCATGTGCGAAATGACAGGGATGTGAATAGAGGCAGAGGAGATTACAACAGTGCCCTCTGCTTTACCTCAACTCACTTGTGTAACTTGTATATGGCCAATGGTCAGATGGCCATGGAGTTTTATTTTTATTTTATTACCTGTTTACATAGGCCTATCTGTAAGTTATTTTTTTTGTGCTACAAAGAGTGTATGTTTATTACTATAATTATTTTATTTGTATTTTTTTGGTGCATTGTTCATTATTATATTGAGAGCACTTCTAGTTAAAACTGTTTACTTTTGTGAGGAAGAAAATACTTCAAGTACAGTGTGTCTACTAGAAGCTGTATGACAGTTTTATCATTTTAATTTGTGTATATATATTTTTTATTAGAACTTATTTTTGGTGCACTTCTTAAGAAGCATAATTTATTTTTAGACTTATTTGTGGGCCAGTTGTGGTCTGTGCAATAAACGCTCTAAACCATCTATTGTGTTTTATTGTTCCACTATAGTAATGATATTTACAATAATATATTTAATTTGATAGGTGTCTATCAAATTATCCCACAGCAACATTAAAATAGTGTAGATTCGTGTATAATGTTTTATAATAATAATTTATTCTATTTGGTATTATATATTTAATATTGCGGGCATCCAAGTTATTTGACATGTTTGAACATTTTTAAAAAAGTAACACAATAGTTACTTTCCCACTTTCCTACTTTCCCACAATAGTTACTTTAATTAGCGATTGATGATGTGCCTCATGCTATTTGTGAGAAGTAACTAGTACCAATAACTAATTACTTTTTTAAAGTATCGTGCCCGACACTGATTGTTGGTATTATGATACGATGATAGTAACATTATGGTGCTGATGCTCCATTGCAATTCATTGCTACTCGAAAATACTAAAAATTGCCATGGTAGTATCATGTATTTTATGGACATTTATCATTGTAAATACCATCAAACATGAATTTCAGTACAGTTGTAGCTATATTTCAAATTACTACAGTATTTCCATCTGATACCATGGCACTGCCAAAGTAATTTTTTGACAGGGTACTTCAATGTAAATCCATTACAAGCATTACAGTGTATGTAATGTGTTATAGCAACAGTGATGCCTGTATTGCCTGCAATGTACTTTTTTTAGAATAAATATGCACTGGTATACCAGAGTACCATTGTGTTAGTGTCTAGTACAATGGCGCTGCTCATTTGTTAGGTTATAATTACTACAAAAAAGAAAAAGAAAACAGATTATTTGATATCTTTCCAATGTTATAAAGCCTATTCTGTCACTAGAGGACACTGTAACTCTGTGAAAGTAAAATAGAAAAGAAATCAAGTCTTTCACTGAGACAAACAATGTCATTAGGACACTTTTTCACACAGATGGAAATTTGACATCTCCTGAATAATGAGGTTTTCTGAGGGAATTTTTGCATTATATCTACCTGATTCCATTTTCTGATTTTTAAAACTTTCAGAGCTTTTGCATATTTAGATTTCCCTAAAACACCAGATAAACTCTGTTCAGAGGAAACAATGGTGAATTCAAACTACTGATTTTGTGTTTAAATTGACCTTGTTGAAAGTGTTTAGAAAGCTGTTGATTATTTTAATAGACTGACGGTGGTGAATTGTATCTTCAATGCAAATAAGTTGCTGTCTCTGTTTGGTGTCTAATTGTTTCGGGAGGTAAACAGTACGCTCGAGTGGACAGAGAGTGAGGTGAAGCATGAATATCAATCTCTCACATCAGTGTCATCAAATGACTTTTACAGAGTTGAAGTGCCCTAATTAGCTGCTGGCCCCCAGTGGCCCTCCTCTGGTGGCACAGGTCTCTGAGATGTACTAATGGATATCAGCAGGTGCGCTTAGGTCTGAATAATGCATTATTCTGCACATGCAGCTTGTCACTTACTTCAGCATAGAGATTATGTTCTATGTAGGTCTGTGTCAAAAGCATAACAGTGACTGGTTTCACTGATGGAGGGGATGTTATTACAGTTTCTTTCTAGCTATGTCTGGAATGGCATACTTTAATTTTTATTGCAGTGTGTAGTATATAAACTGCTGAGTGTGCATGACAATATCAAGATCTCATGAGAATACATGTGTATTTTTACGTAAAGTGTGGTTCTACCACACTTACATTTACTTACGTTTTCATACACACAAAAACGTACAATATTGATGTATTTATAATATAAAACGTAAAAATATTTACATATTAACAGCAATAAAACGTAAATCATTTACTGATCCATGTGTGTATGTGTATGAATTCCCATGTATTAATATTAAAATCGTGGAATTAATGTTTTGAATCTGTTGTATTCAATTGTCATATCAATAACTATTACATGTTTTTAGTCAAATTTATTTTGAATGCAATTTACTCATCTACTTAATATGAAATAACATTTCTGTTCGTGACTTGTGCTGCAAACTCGTTTCAGAGGATGACAATGTTAAACAGGACTACACTTTGAATATTGAAATTGAATGAATACAATTTCTGTAATTGTTGAAACATTTTGTAATATCTAGTTCATTTGCTATGAGACAAAAAAGGCGTTTCTCATAACATAAATTCTCAAATCAAATTAATTTTATTTGTTTGCTGTAATCCATATATTTAGAATCTACACTCACCTAAAGGATTATTAGGAACACCATACTGATACTGTGTTTGACCCCCTTTCGCCTTCAGAACTGCCTTAATTCTAGGTGGCATTGATTCAACAAGGTGCTGAAAGTATTCTTTAGAAATGTTGGCCCATATTGATAAGATAGCATCTTGCAGTTGATGGAGATTTGTAGGATGCACATCCACCACATCCCAAAGATGCTCTATTAGGTTGAGATCTGGTGACTGTGGGGGTCATTTTAGTACAGTGAACTCATTGTCATGTTCAAGAAACCAATTTGAAATTATTTGAGCTTTGTGACATGGTGCATTATCCTGCTGGAAGTAGCCATCAGAGGATGGGTACATGGTGGTCATAAAGGGATGGACATTGTCAGAAACAATGCTCAGGTAGGCCGTGGCATTTAAACGATACCCAATTGGCACTAAGGGGCCTAAAGTGTGCCAAGAAAACACACCCACACCATTACACCGCCATCACCAGCCTGCGCAGTGGTAACAAGGCATGATGGATCCATGTTCTCATTCTGTTTACGCCAAATTCTGACTCTACCATCTGAATGTCTCAACAGAAATCGAAACTCATCAGACCAGGCAACATTTTTCCAGTCTTCAACTGTCCAATTTTGGTGAGCTTGTGCGAATTGTTGCCTCTTTTCCTATTTGTAGTGGAGATGAGTGGTACCCGGTGGGGTCTTCTGCTGTTGTAGCCCATCCGCCTCAAGGTTGTGCGTGTTGTGGCTTCACAAATGCTTTGCTGCATACCTCGGTTATAACGAGTGGTTATTTCAGTCAAAGTTGCTCTTCCATCAGCTTGAATCAGTTGGCCCATTCTCCTCTGACCTCTAGCATCAACAAAGCATTTTCGCCCACAGGACTGCCGCATTCTGGATGCTTTTCCCTTTTCACACCATTCTTTGTAAACCCTAGAAATGGTTGTTCGTGATAATCCCAGTAGCTGAGAAGGTTGTGAAATACTCAGACCGGCCCGTCTGGCACCAACAACCATGCCACGCTCAAAATTGCTTAAATTACCTTTCTTTCCCATTCTGACATTCAGCTTGGAGTTCAGGAGATTGTCTTGACCAGGAACACACCACTAAATGTATTGAAGCAACTGCCATGTGATTGGTTGATTAGAATATTGCATTAATGAGAAATTGAACAGGTGTTCCTAATAATCCTTTAGGTGAGTGTATATGATTGTAAGGAACAGATCCAAATTCAGCCCTTTATCCATCGATCTTCATCTTCATTCTCAGTGGTGAAAGTTAATCAAAGCCCGCAGCCCCATGCTCGTTTTGATTCTAATTTGAAAGCTGCATCCTCGAGAAGCGTTACGACATGGTTTACGGCACTGATATTGAACGCTCCTTGGTTCTCACCTATTTCATCACAGATTGCGACATACCATGTTTCAGTGGATTGACAGCTGAAATGAGTGCGTGCCTTCACGGAGAGAAGCTATATTCATATTTCTATGGATTAATAACTTAAATTCTGCTCTGTACTCCATTAAAAGATATATTACCGCCAGAGAGAACTGTGACTGTACTTTTGGTACCACTTTTGACATTTTCGCAAAAAATACATTTTTGTGATTACGTTTGTTTGTCTGTTATTCTTTTATTTATAACAAAAATAAGTTTTAAAGAATGGTTATGGGTAGGTTTAGGGGTAGGGGTAGGATTAGTAGCTCATAATATTGTTTTCATGTTATATTTTTACTAAATTAGTCATCTTCCTACACATTTCTGTCCATTATGTTTTTTTCTTTTAACATTCTGTATAAAATGCATATGTTTAGGATCGGGATGGGGTTTATGGATCTTACATTTATCAACAAAACGATAAAAAGGAAATTATACATATCTTTATGACATGAAAGATTCGTAAATATCTAACGTTATAGCACTAAAACATAAAAATAGTATTGATCAAAACATTTCTGATGAAAATCTGTAACATTTTGAGCAAGATGAATGAGGTAGCAAGTTATAAATGTAGAATGATGCACTGGGACACAGCTGGCCCCAGGGCCTGCACAATTATGCGTTTCCCCCAGTGAGCCTTCTCGCACAGACACTGCAAGGTAAAGGAGGACAAGGAGCAGGTCTTGCTAGTTGTGTCTTACTGGCCACATCGCGACCTCTGGAACCTCTATATGTGGTCTCTGGATGGGACGCAGAGGACTTGAGTGGCCTACCACCAGCGGTAGGTGACACTATCACTTCGGCTAGAGCCCCCAATATGCTTGGAAGACCCCCTTAAACCTTAAATATTAAAGAGGTTCCAAACAGAGGTTGGTCCACAAAATAGTGGATGTCATCGCCTTGGCGTACCAGTCCCAAGTTAAGCTGTGCCCCCCGGCTCACTTGATTTTCCTCCAAAAAAAACGCAGTTCAGTTCCCCAGATGACGAACCCTGTGGAATCCCTCCAGCATCTGACATGGCAGTCTGACATGGCAGTCAGACATGGCGGAGGCATGCAACATTAGGCCCAGTACTTGTGTGCATGCCTGGTTGGTCAGCCCTTATACTGGGCTAGATGCCCATATGCATACACTCACCTAAAGGATTATTAGGAACACCTGTTAAATTTCTTATTAACGCAATTATCTAATCAACCTATCACATGGCAGTTGCTTCAATGCATTTAGGGGTGTGGTCCTTGTCAAGACAATCTCCTGAACTCCAAACTGAATGTCAGAATGGGAAAGAAAGGCAATTTAAGCAGTTTTGAGCGTGGTTGTTGGTGCCAGACGGGCTGGTCTGAGTATTTCACAATCTGCTCAGTTACTGGGAATTTCACGCACAACCATTTCTAGGGTTTACAAAGAATGGAGTGAAAAGGAAAAAACATCCAGTATGCGGCAGTCCTGTGGGCTAGAATGCCTTGTTGATGCTAGAGGTCAGAGGAGAATGGGCCGACTGATTCAAGCTGATAGAAGAGCAACTTTGACTAAAATTACCACTCGTTACAACCGAGGTATGCCGCAAAGCATTTGCGAAGCCACAACACATACAACCTTGAGGCGGATGGGCTACAACAGCAGAAGACCCCACCGGGTACCACTCATCTCCACTACAAATAGGAAAAAGAGGCTACAATTTACACTTCCTATAACACCAGATGTACTCGGTACATCAGAAGAAGAATGGCGTCTACGCTAATTTTTTGTCTCTCTGCTTATCCCAAGGTTTACCAATTAACGTGATTGGCCCGTGTCCGGGTCGGACGGGGAACCTGTGCCTGTGTGCGGCAGCAATGTGACCCTGTGGTGTCAGCGGAGACTGTGTTAACTAGCTCATCCTTTGTTAAGACCTTACCGACTCATCAGCCAGTGGCACATATCCCAACAAACCGTCCCATACTGGCGTGATCAAAAAGATCTTGAACTAGATGGAACTAGATTAAATATTTTGACTGTTGCGATTCCAAATCGGTTTAATGACCTGTAACTCTGCCTGAGTATCGGACAAGTGTTCACTGTTGGCCAGAGGAGAACTGGCCCCCCGGCTAAGCCTGGTTTCTCCCAAGGTTTTTTTCTCCATTTGTTGGAGTTTTGGTTCCTTGCCGCTGTTGCCTTTGGCTTGCTTAAGTTGGGGACACTTGCTTGATATTGTTGATCAGAAATTACAGCTTTTGTCCCTGTATAGTTGAATCACAGGACCAAATACCAAGTTGCCTTGCCAAGGAAAACTTTTGTGTGTCAGGAGAGAAGTTCATTCTATATCTTCAAGCCAGCTTCATGTGCCTCTCTTCTCTGCTCTTCTCTATCTTCTCTGGGCTTCTTTATCTTCTCTAGGGGGGCAGTGTGTTACATCGATCTTATATACCATGACTAGAGGTCTTAAAATTCCTTTTAAGGTAAAGAAACAAGTTGGTTTCTTTAAAATAGAACGTATGCTTCATACATATCCTAACCTTGCAGGGAATTCTATACATCATTAGGTGTTTACATCATTGAACAACTGCTTCAACTAAAGCATGTGGTACTGTATAATACAGTACACATTAGTGTGAAGCCAAAATTATCTCTTCTCCCCTGCACATAACATGCAAACTGAACATGTTCATACAGACTTGGCTCATGAAGCTTATACTTCTCTCAAACACATTATACATTTGATTATGAACATATAAATAGTATTAAAACAATGAAATTTTAATCTTCAATATTCAGCAGTGTTTTTGATATGCCTGCATTGGCGCCGTTGTATGCGAACTGAGCTAAGCCGAAGGATTACGTCACTGTTTTCTGCAGTGCTGCTATACCTAAATTAACTAGACTAATAACTACTGATACTTGCAATGGAATGAATCAATAATATATAGAATAAGCTGCACAATGACACCATTTTCTTATTAATGTAAAGCTGCTTTGCCACAATTTGCATTGTAAAAAGCGCTAAATAAATTAAGATGACTTGACTTGACGAGCTCACCAAAATTGGATAGCTGAAGACTGGAAAAATGTTGCCTGGTGTAGGAATCTTTTCCCTCATAGAAGTAGAGACCAGGAGATCTTGGGATATCTTTTAAGCAGAAGTTACTCTTTGTTGAGAAAACGTGCTGTGCGTCGCTGCTGTAGTCATCCAAGTCTCTCTAAGCTAGTGTACATTGCAGTTTTAAATACATTCAACAGGAAGGGATGCATACAGTATAAGAGGAGACAATGGGTGGAGACAAATGTCCGTTCCCTGCCCTGATCTAATCAGCATGACAGTGTCATTCAAATGCAGGAGGTGCTAATCAAATCAGTCTGACAGTATTGCCCATACCTTTACATTATCATAGAGACAAAAGGGACAGCTATACCTTAAGCTTGTCATGCCAAATAAACAGGGAGATACCAACAGACCACATGTTAATGTTTCAGAGACCTAGGCTGCCTGACTGAATCCCCTTAGATTGTAACTCAAAATGTAAAAAAAACACCATGTACATAGCTTTTTATAAATTTGTAATGCCACACTGGTCTGATGAGTCTCGATTTCTGTTGCATCCCACAAATCTCCATCAACTGCAAGATGCTATCCTATCAATATGGGCCAACATTTCTAAAGAATACTTTCAGCACCTTGTTGAATCAATGCCACGTAGAATTAAGGCAGTTCTGAAGGCAAAAGGGGGTCAAACACAGTATTAGTATGGTGTTCCTAATAATCCTTTAGGTGAGTGTATAATGTGATTCACTGCAAGTAATCCCATATGTGTTTGTCCACGATACAGTTTCCCTGACAGTAAACCCTGTGTCTTTCCCTGAGCGGCTCTGCTCTGCCCTGTCTCTGTGCTGTTGCGTTACTCCCTGGCTAGGAAGGATCTACATCAGATGTCTTCCATATGTAGTACTGCTCCACAGGTCAGTCCATATTATATATTTTACCTCCCTTCGGGCAGGGTGTGGTCTCCGTAGAGTTCCCCTCTCTTAGGACTGGGAACACTTTCCAGGCATTTTTGTTCTGGCTGAAAACGTGGGAATCAAGTCCAAAAGCACCCTTTCCTGGGGTAGGAACAGCAACGTTGACCATCCTCTTAGTGACCCCTGTCCCTTCTATCCCCAAGGGTATGAAGGACTTCTCTTGGGCTTACTTCAGGTGCTGGGCAGGTTACGAAGTTTGTGATCACCACTTGTGCTGAGCATGCCTCAGCTTGCCAGCATCTGCTTCTCCAGCACTCTTTAACAGTGCTATGGTGTTTTCCATTAGGACCCCATTACATCAGTATCGACATACCGCCGAACATGACAGACTGAATGGGAACATCTAGGTTCCTATTGTAACCCCTGTTCCCTGAAGTGCAGTAGTAATCCAGTGTAGCAGAGAAATGTAGAATGAGAGTATGGAGTGGACTGCATGGTAACTGAGGCAGTACCTCATTAAAAAGCATTGACATACAAACTGATTAACACTACAAAATGAATATTACAAAAGTGTGAAAAGGAAAGTTTATAAATATTGCTATTCAACAGGGATGCCAAAAGATTACTGGGGAATTGAGCTCCTGAAGTGTGACATGAATGTGAGCATGGCAACTTACAGGTGAAAGTGAGATAAAGGTGAAAAGTTGCATGGAAGGCAATACTTCCACGGTGCAATAAGTGGCTCATTACCCTGTCACAAACAAACAAACAAACAAAAATGGTTTAAAAACTCACCACATTCACTGGTGTGTAAAAAGTATGTATTCTACATCTGTGTAAAAGATTTTGTATACACTTTATTTTAAAGGGCTAGTTCACTTTGATGTTTCAAAAAGTTCAAGAGGTTTGTTCTCATTCAGGTTTGGTTGAGCTTCTGCTCATGTTCACTGATCAATGCTTATATGTGAGGCCTAAATTAAACCTGTGATTTTAAAGTGTCAAAGTGGTATGTTGCAGTTAACACCCCAGTATGAAACATTTGGCAGAATTCTGGTGTGAGAATGGTCACTCTTTTTTTTTTTAAACAAACAAACAAGAAAAAGTGTCCGAATTGAGACTGTGCCAGCACAGCTTCGTCAGAGTGGCTGCACAAAATCTGATGATGACACAGCTATTTTCATGGCAAATCTGATCCATCAGTTGAATCCAGCCGCAACCAAGGTTGACCACACCTAAAGACATGTGTTCAGCTGAGCTGTGGCACAAGTGTGTTTACAAGAGACAACAGAATGTGCATCTTTGACACTACCAGTAAAACTGAACAGCTGTAGAAATCATGATATTTTCTAATAACCAAACTTAATCCATTCTGACTATTTTACAGAAACAACTGAATGGAGTAAAAACTATCTTGGGCAGATATAAGCTGTGTCTGAATGCTGAAAAATGCTGCCACCTCAGGCAGCATATTACGGTGGCCCAGTAGTGAACAATACAATGAATTTAAAAAAGCAAACACAAGTTCACAACACAACGGAAACAAGCCACAACACAACAGAAATGCTCCCGACCACTAGGGGCTCAGTAAAGTTAGGTTTCCTTGCCACTGTAATAGTGAAAGTGGTGATGTATTGTCAGGTATGGTGACCCATACTTGAAATTTGTGCTCTGCATTTATCCCATCCAAGAGCACACACATATACACATACACATACACACCCAGAGCAGTGGGCAGCTATTGCTACAGCACCCAGGGAGCAATTAGGGGTTAGGTGCCTTGCTCAAGGGCACCTTAGTCATGGTATCAAAGGTGGAGAGAGTGTTGTTTATTCACAATCCCCACCTTCAATTCCTGCCGGCATGGGAATCAAACCAGCAACCTTCTGATCACAAGCCCAACTCCCTCACCATTAGGCCACGACTACCCATAGAGTCTGCAGTCTTGTATCAATACCATGATTAGTATGTAAAAATTGTATATCGACATGAAATATTAATTCAAAATCCCCTACATGCACAATAGTTTTTTTTTATACCTGTGAATGATTTGACGCGCTGCCACGGCGCATGATGAGGGTAACGTCTGCCAATTCCACCAAGTGGTTAAAACGAATAATTTGTATTCATTAAGGACTGTTTTAACATTTAAAAACAGACATGTTCAAATTCCAAAGCTTGTTAGTTTCTGTTGGTGGCAACAGGTGACATTTTGTCAATATCTCCCTTATGTACTTACAATAAACAATTATTTTCAGGAAAAAAATCACTGTAGTTCACCAAAAGGTTTGTTTTTTTTGTTTTTTGTTGTTGTTCCAAAGGTTGTAGAAGTGACCAAACTGACTTACTACAGCTTAAATTGTGCCAATACCTCCTTTTATGAACAATACACAATTTATTTTTATAAAAATGTTTTTACTGTAATTCACTTAAAGGGGTTTTTCATGTTACAAAGCTTGTAGTGGTTTTCTAAGACTGACTTCCTAGCCAACACACCCATGTGGGACCCAGGTGGTTCTGATGTGGGTTGCCTAAGTGGGGCCCAGACAGTTTTTTCCTCGGTTTCCATGTAGGCCCCACATGGGTTAGCCCAGATGAAATGAACACTGCGCAGTGTGCACACTACAGGGTGTTAAATGTAACACTGAATCAGTGCTGGAGTTAATGAGATAATGAAGTGATTGAGTGATGACTGAACATTAATGATGAACACCTGCTGTCAGGGTTACATTTAACAGCCTGTAGTGTGCACACTGCGCAATGTTCATTTCATCTGGGCTAACCCATGTGGGGCCTACATGGAAACCGAGGACAAAACTGTCTGGGCCCCACTTAGGCAACCCACATCAGACCCACCTGGGTCCCACATGGGTGTGTTGGCTGGGTTACTACAGGTGAAAGTATACCCTGCATGTATAGTCAAAATGTCACCTGTAGTAAGTCAGTCTTACCAATAGAAACCTACAAGCTTTGGAATTTGAACATGTCTGTTTTTAAATTTTAAAAGTAATTTTGATTAATATAATTGGCAATTGGCAGATGTTCCCATCAACATGTGCCGTGATCAAATCATTCACAGGTATATGAAGCTATTGTGCACGTGGATGATTTTGAATTATTGCATGTAGATATACAGTGGTTATATACTGTAGGGCATTTTTACAGTTAAAGACCCCAAAGACCAGATATTACAAATGAAGACCCAGAGTCAGAGTTTAAAAAATTAATTGAAGAAAATTTGCAGTTTCATCAGCAGAAGCCAGCTTCAAGTCTCACAAGGAGTTCATAGGCCGCTCTCACTCTTTTTCGTACATTCACATTTCCACAACAATTATACTCTAACAGACATTTACATTTACATTTAGTCATTTAGCAGACACTTTTATCCAAAGCGACTTACAAGTGAGGAATAAAACCAAGAGATTCTTCATGAATTGGCAAATAGACACAGGAAGTGCTCATAATACAAGTTTCATACATTGCTCAGTACCATAAGCTAGAGTAGGAAGGGAAAAAGGAAGGATAGGTTTTTTTTTGTTTTTTTGTTTTTATGAAGCGATTAAGTGTTCACGGAAGAGAAGTTTTCAGCTGTCTCTTGAATATTGCCAGGGATTCTGCGTTCCTGATGAAAGTAGGGAGATCATTCCACCAGCAGGGAGCAGTGAAGGAGAATGTGGGGATGTAGCGTTGTAGCAGTGTGTGGAGGTCGGAGGGAAGGGCCGGATTTTCCTGATGTTGTGAAGTGCAAATCTGCATGACCGCACCGTCTTTGAGATGTGGTCTCTGAAGGTCAGTTGGTCATCGAAGATAACTCCAAGATTTCTGGCTGACTTTGATGGGGTAATGGTGGTTGTACCAAGCTGTATGTTGATGTCGTGTTGTAGAGGAGGAGTAGCAGGGAAGACTAAAAGCTCAGTCTTTGCCAGGTTGAGCTGCAGGTGGAGTTCTTCCATCCACGTCGAGATGTCCGCCAGACAACTTGAGATCCGTGCAGCTACTATGGAATCATCTTGTTGGAAGTACAGGTAGAGTTGTGTGTCATCAGCATAGCAGTGGTAGGAGAAACCATGTGCCTGTATGATGGGACCCAGTGATGTAGTATAAATGGAGAATAGGAGGGGACCAAGAACTGAATCCTGAGGAACCCCAGTGATCAGTTGATGAAGTTTGGATACCTCCCCTCCCCAGGCGACTCTGAAAGACTTACCTGTGAGATAGGACTCAAACCACTGAAGTGCAGTACTTGAGATGCCAAGTGACGAGAGGGTGGACAGAAGAATTTGATGGTTTACGGTGTTGAAGACAGAGTAGAATGAGAACAGATGATTTGGAATGAGTCTTTGCAATTCGCAGGATTCCGTGACAGACAGTCTCGGTGGAATGGCCGCTCTTGAATCCAGATTGGTTGACGTCCAGATGGTTGTTCTGTGTGAGGAAGGATGACACCGGGTTGAACACAACTCGTTCAAGTGTTTGTTTAACGTGGGGTTTTTTTTAGCAGTGGGGTTACCCGAGCCTGCTTGAATGTGGTGGGGAAAGTGCCTGTGTGGAGAGATGAGTTAATAATGTGTGTAAGGGCTGGTAAGAGTTGGAGAGATGGCTTATAGAAGGTGTGAGGGGATGGGGTCTAGAGGGCAAGGTGGTGGGATGAGTGGAGAGGAGAAGTTTTGATACTTCTGCCTCCGTGAGGAGAGAGAAGGAAGAGAGAAGATTTCGTCCATTTCGTTTCTGCTGCTCTGAGTTTGGTCTGCTCTTCACGAAGTGCATCGGTTGCATGTGCTGGTCTGGATGACGGAGGACAGATACTGTCTAGGGAAGAAGATAAAGTGGAGCATAAAGTGTATTAAAGCAGTATTTACATCCAAAGATGAGAATTGTGTGTGTGAGGGAAGGGAGGATGACACAACAGAGGAAAGATGAGAAGGGTATAAAGAGAGCACAGGTTTCTTCTGAAGGAAACATGTGAAGTGGTTGAAAGTGAAAGTCATGACATATTGTCAGGTATGGTGACCCATACTTGAAATTTGTGCTCTGCATTTATCCCATCCAGTAGTGAACACACACCCGGAGCACCCTATTGCTACAGGGAGCAATTAGGGGTTAGGTATCAAGGGCACCTTAGTCGTGGTATCAAAGGTGGAGAGAGTGTTGTTTATTCACAATCCCCACCTTCAATTCCTGCAGGCATGGGAATCGAACCAGCAATCTTCTGATTACAAGCCCAACTCACCCTCACCATTACGCCACAACTACCCACTGGTGGTGCACAAATAAGTTCCAGATTGAAAGTGATGAAGAAATGGTCAGAGACATAACAGAGTCCACTAACTACGACATTACTAACATTTTGATTGGTTAAAAAAACTAGACAAAACTGGTAATTTTCCACACATGGACAGATAGTCAGAAGCATATTTGCTTCCATCATGATGCTGACGATTGGACCCTGAACTTAGGGATAGAATGTCCCTCTAGGTCAGGACAAGGCGTCTACGGGTCTCAGAGTGCCAGTTGTCCACCAGTTGTCCACCAGTACCCATAAAGGACCAGTACAGAACACTATGCGCTCATACGAAGATACACAAGATTCACAGCTTCTTCAACGCTGAAGTTGATCTGAGCTCTGCACTGAACAGGAAACTTTCTCAAAACATACTGATAAGTTGTACTCCGTGAGAGGTACAGACAATATACATAATTATTTTTTTTATACAACATTATTTGTGTGTTTGAAAATGAAAATAAATGTTTTAATATAAGTTGAAGTTATTCAAATAATTAATATTTAGAAAGATAATATAATAATAAGACTTCATGATAAATCACTCAAAATATATATATATTGAAGAGGCAGTGGATTCCAGAATTCATCCCTTCAATACCTTTAAAGCTAATCGTGGAATTGATATTACTGCCGACTCTGTAGAACAGGAGGTCAGGAGCATTTCCGTTGTGTTTTGGCTTTATTTCGTTGTGTTTATTTTGTTGTGTTGTGGCACGATTTCGTTATGTTGTGGCTCGATTTTAATTAAACTTTAACTTTTTATCTTTTAACTCGATTAACTACAATAAGCATACATTTGTTATAGTATTAATTAATCTTTGTTAATGTTAATAAAGATAATAAAATAAGTTAATAATAATAATACAATACATTGTTAATTCATGTTCATGTTAGCTCAGGTCCATTAAATAATACACTGTAAAAAATTGCTGTAAAAAAACAGCCAAATTTCAACAATAACATGCTGTTTTCCATTAAAACAGTAATATGCCGTAGAAAAACAACACATTCTGGGTAATATTTGAAGTTTTCTAGAAAATAGCCTACAGCAACACACTGTGAATTAAAAGCGCTCAAAGTCGACACTCAGAGGCTGTGTTCCAAATTACATGCTATACCCTCATTCACTATTCCTTACACTACTTCACTAATATAGTCCACTTGACAGAGTGAATGAAAAAAAGAGTGAATTCAGACACTGATGAACACCTGCTGTTTACAAGCAGAATCACTGATGGAAAGAGAAACAAGAACAGAAAAAATATTAATTCAACTGAAGATAAATTCCATTAAATCACTCAAGACCTGTCAACTCCACAAACAGCATTACCTGATTCACTTATTACTAAAGAGACTGACTTTTTTCTGTCATGTGTACAGAAGTTCATACTGAGAACTAACAGAGGTTCAGATGTTGTTTTATTGTCGTTTGACGTTACCATGATAGAGATCAGTGTTGGTTTAGTTGGGATCTTTGATTTGAAAACATTAAGTTTACCTTTCCAATTGTAACAGTGTTAAAATACTCATTTATTATAACTGAGAAACCAGATGGAATTGTGATCAAACAAGATCAGCTGATTAATAATATTATGTTAATATTGTCGGAGTCTAGATGGTTCTAAAATCTTAATTGTAGTATCATGATACTCATCAGTAATATGAAAGACAAATAATATGAAGTAATTTGTTAACAGCTTATGTGGATAACTGCTGTTTAACTCAGAGTCACACAGACATCAACAATGGTGACAATCAAAAGCTTCTTGCTGTAATGCATGCTGGGTACAAAACTCCCAGCATGCATTGCGACATGAGTAAATTATGTTGCTGAATTGTCTGGTTATTTTATCTAATGCCTTGATTTTTGCTGTTGCTTTTGTGCTGACTTTTAGTAATGTGTTTTTATGATGTTCAGAGTTCTTTTATTTTGTTTGTTGATTCATACGCTGATTCTTGAATTCTCTGTTTAGCTCAGTAATGCCACAGTTCACATATTTATCTGTAAAATGAGTCTTACAAAAATAAGGTAATGCTAGAGTGGTGGCAATAAAAATGGATTTCATTTAAAAAAAAATCAGCGCAAATTTATGATAATGGCTTTGATGCTGGACTAACTTAATTAACAAAGAATTTAGCATAACATTTTAAAAAATCAGTACATATGCAGCAATACCTAAGCACAATGTCAGTAGGTTTAGGTACTGTAACAATTGTGTCTGTAAAACACATTGTTACAACATGAAATTAAACTCTAATGTTAAAAAGACAAGGGTCAAGAACCCAACTAAAGCAAACACTGACCTCCATCATGATAATGTCAAACGAAACAAAACAGCATCTGAAGCTCAGTTAATGCTCAATAAGAACTTCTGTAGTTATCTCACAGAAATAAAGTCAACCTGGGGGGTATTCCAAAAAGCAGGTTATGTGACATACCTGGGTAAATTAAAGTAGGCGGATAACCTCAGCTTTCGGTTCCAAAAACGGAGCTAAGCTTCAAGTTATGTAAGTAGCCATAGCAACTTAAGCTCTGAACATGACCTGCTCCGCGGCTGCTCCGGGTTAGTTTGTTTCAGAGAGGTGACGGAGCACGGCATGCCCTTTTGAAGACGATCCAGTGGATGTGGAAGCACAGATTACACATGATTATACACAGATTATATATTGTGTTTAGCATGCTGAATATTGAAGTCTGTGTGACTTCAATTGCAAAATATTGTCACAAATTTAGAAGAATTGGATCAACCCACTTAAAAGTTTCACCAACTGTTTATGTGTGTTTATATGCACTACCATTAACTTTATAAATAATCATTGTTCAGCATAAAATAAGATGATCATCTTATTTTATATATTAATTGTGAAATTCAGTCACTTGTGAATATATGAACTGTGATTTCTTGTAAACATCACTGCATCAAATCATTTGGACATCCACCTGTTTTACGGCCTCAGCCTTCTTCCTATCGGCTACATAGAAAACTAAATGACATTATATACTAAATTACATGGCTTCATTAACAGTTTAGTAAATTTAGAAAGTATCACCTTGTTGGAGAACGTTTTTATGTTTCATTTTTAGCTTGGCTCAGAGTTCTTCAGACTCCAGAAGCAACTTGATGAGGAGGTTGTCGATCATCTAGTGGTCTAATCTTACACTTGTTTTTTATCATGTAGATGCAATGCAGTTAATGCTAACTTATAGAATGTGGCATGAAGCATCTCACCATTGTTGAGGTATGTATTTCAGCATGGGTGTTTATATACATGGAGGAAAATTGTTCGTGATGTCCTGCTGTGGTCAACCTGAGGCTTTTGCTTACACACCCACTGAAGCTAAACAGGGTTGAGCCTGGTCTCTTTCAGCACGAGAGACTGGGTAGCAGCGGAGGTTGTTGGAGAGGCCAGCAGGTCTGATCAGCCTGTGGTCTGAGTGGGTCCAAACGCCCCAGTATAGTTGCAATAAACTGTACTGTATAATAGGTTAACCCTGGTGTAAAATAGTCCATCACATACAGCACAAAGCCCCAGTACAGTCACCATAAATTGTACTGAATAAAGAGTTACAATAAACCCCAGAAAATAAGGGGGTGTAACTCTGGGGCAAAAATTTTCCCTACATTACATACCGATAGTTAGGTAGTTTCACATTACAGATGATATAGTGCTTTATTCAGTTCTTACAGATTACATGGAATCACTCTTTTTTTAAATTTATATTTTAAGTGTTATTGAAAAAAGTTTCATATGCTCTACAAGTCTTCATTTTTTTTAATCAAAAATACAGAAAAGGAGTAATGTTATGAAATATTTTTACAATTTAAAATAGTGAAATATAATAATTTTGTATTATGCCCAAGCAAAGGAAACACCATCCACCGTAATGTCAAAAGGTCCAAAATAAAACATTTTAGGAAAATCGATGTCAATTTATCAAGTCAGCTTATTGTGATGTTCTCTCAAATATTTGGACATCCACCTAAAACGGCCTGTTTTAGTTAGACTTACTTAAAAAAAGAGGATGCAAACCCGATTGCCTTAAAAAAAAAACTCCTGTAAAGTGAAACAGGAATAGTATGTTGTACTGACAAAAGCTTAGTAAGTATAGTTGACTTACACATGAGTTCTAGTGACTAAAAAAGAGTGTACTTGATAATTTAATTTTTTGTTACCGCTGTTGTGTTTAGCATGCTGATTGTTCAGAACCTGTGACTGACGTATAGCTAATTAGATAGCATTTTCACGAATTTAGAAGAATTCTAACTATCTATCAAAAGTTTCACCAACTGCTTAAGTGTGTTTGTACATTTCTATCATTGACTTCATTAACAATCATTAATTTTGACATAAAGTAAGATAGTTATGGTAATCATAATGTTACATTTTATATAAGAATTACGATTTATGACCATTATGCATTATTCCATCAAATAGGAGTTACACTAAAATAAATGAAGTGCCCAAGCAAAAGAAACACCCTCCACCATAATGGTTTGTCCAAAATAAAACATTTAGGAAAACCAATGTCAATTTTAATGTTGATGTTCTCTTAAATTTTTTCAGTTGAATTGACAATTAAACATTTAAGATGACTTTGGCAAATCAGTGAATGCAAAGAGGGAAAAGTCTATTAAGAATAGGCCCCGCCCTCAAACGTAATATTTATAATCTATAATTTTAATTAAAGGTTGTGCGCATTTACTCTTTTTTTGCCAAGCCAACTCTCTCTCTTTAGCTGATGTTGCAGTATTGTTTTTTTTTTAGTTATAATATTTTAGTTACTTATATTCATCATAAAAGAAAGCTAAGCATTTAAAACCTCCAACTCTGTCTCTTCACTGAAGTATGTCGCCACGCCTTTTTTCTCCCACGCATTTCCATGTTGGACTCCAGAAAATCGGCGATTCCATTGAAAATGTCTTCACGTTACTCCCCGTCCCCGCGCAATTAAACTCTCGGTTGCCAACGAATTAACAGGAGGTTGATTGAACATACCTCCTCACAGGGTGTTTTTGGATACCAACATCACCCAGAGGTAAGGCAAGTTCTGGGTTGATCAACCGAAGAGTTCAGGGTATATGTGACGGGTAAGTTAACCCTCCTTTCTGGAATACCGCCCTGTTTAGTGAATAAGGTGAAGCTGGTAATGCTGTTTAATTTTTGTTTTAATATCCTCCTCTGCTTGTGATATTTATTTTCAGGTCAGCGAGTGTTCATTCAACTTTAAAATTTCTCAATTATCACTACTTTATTTCATTAACTGTTGTGCTTCATTCAACTTCAGCAACTGCTTCAGTGTTACTCTGTAGGTGGACACAATCAAAGTGATTCATTTAAAACTGAATATTATATTTGCTGTTGGGCTTAAAGGTTTAAAGGAAGTGGAAAAACCCCCCAGAGTGAAAAACCGTAATTTAACAGTAATCAATCTGTTTAAATTCATTTATCGGCAACGCACTGTAAAAAAACAGTAATTTAATGGCAACCACAGCTGCCAGTAGATTTACTCGTGACAATCAAGGAAAAAACAGTAATATTCTGTAAATTTAATTTTATGGCAACCAAACTGTATAAAAACAGCAATTTACTGCCAACCTTGCTTACATGCAAATTACCCATAAAATGAAGGAAGAGAAAAACAGTATAATTCTGTTGAACGTAACAGTCAGATTTACTATACAAAACAAGTTCATTTGACTGAAACATTAGTGAAAATTAATAGAAAAAAGTTACTTATCAGTCAATAACAGACAAGGAGAGTAATATACTGAACTGAAGTGTTTTGTGTTTTTGTTACATTATGATATAGGAGAGATCTGGTTAGTTTAATTAATTAGTTTTGTGGGTTCACCATTGTGCTGGAGAAGTAGAGGCCTGTGCTGTCAGTCAATAATGAGCTGAGAAACGACTGATGTTATGCAGCATGTTGCCTTCATTTAAAAGACAGTTAACTGTAGTTGTTAATGCTAGTGATAAGCTGGTTTCACTTAAGTACTTTAGCACATATAGTTTGTTGCTATTGCTAGCTTTACACCCAAAGCTGCAAAGATTTGAGTTGAAGGCATGTTTTTTAATTTATTTCAGATTGAGTTTAAAAAAAATAGTATTTAACACAGCATTATGTACGTAGTGAAATTTTTTTTCATTTGAAGTCAACTGAAAAGGAATGTTTCTTAACTGCGAACACTAAACTGTTTGTAGCAAAACAGCTTCCCAAATTAAATAAGTTCATTTCCATGGTAGCATTACGGGTAACATACAGTAAAAATAAAAGAGCTGTAAATTTACAGTAGAGGGCTGTAAATTAACAATACATTAATGGCAATCACAGCTGCCAGTAGATTACTGTTATTTTACAGCCACATTTTTTTACAGTGTATTAACCAAAATAACTTAAGTAAAGGTTGGAATTAACAATAGTTTTGAGATTTATAAATGCTTTAGAAGTAATTTGTTCATTGTTAGTTAATGACAACTAATGTAGTTACCAAATGTTAACAGATAGAACCTTATTATAAAGTGTTTTCCTGTGCTCGAGTGACAGAATATATCAGCCTTTTACCTGCAAGTTACCATGCTCAGATTCATGTGCACAGTTTAGGAGCTCAGTTCCCCTGAAATCTGTTGGCATCCCTGTTGAATCGTAATATAAAACTTTACAAACTTTATTCTTTACATTTTTGTAATATTTGTTTTGAAAAAACAACACACACTTGTCCCATTCCATTATTTGAAATTTCTCTAGGAGAAAGTTAATTTAATGAGAAAATTATCACCAGCTTGATGGGAATTAGAATTAGTCAAATGAAGAAGCTCGCGATTATGATCATTATCCTCATAATTAGCACATTATCTGTCAACCTCAATTAAAATGGGAATTGAGGAGAAGGCTCAGTATTGCTACTTTGCAGGCAAGTTTTTTGCTGGACAAGCCAAGTTTCTGTGTGACTGAAACTATAATACTAACTACTCAAATAATAACATCAATAATAAACTAGTACGCTTATAAGTTCGTTTTAGAACAAACTTTAATGTTGGCTTGGGAAAACCTTTTTTAAGTGCAACTAGAGGGGGAAAGTGCATACACACTCAATTATACATTCAGAAAGATTAAAGCATCTAAGGCATCCCTCACTTTAAGAAGCATGGCCCTTTTAAGAGGAGCAGTTCCGGCTGGTGATACATCATCTGTCTCAATGTGTGTGTGTGCGTGCAACTTATGGGGCGAGCACCAATTGTAATATAATTAATAATGATCCAAATACAATATATTTGCGACAAATTTAAATTTAAGTTTTATTTCTTTAAAATACCTGCTTGTATAGATACAGATTTAGTTATTTCTATAACTGGGCGCGATCGTTAATAGAGATGCGAGCACATCTCTATCTCTATGTGCGGCACATAACTCAAAATGAAGATCTTTAATACGTTCTTGTGTCTCGTGTTCAGAGACCTAAGCACGGCTTCTTTCTGTTTATTCATCCGATAGGTAATGTAGTTAGACATAAACATTAAAAAAAAGACATTAAAAGAATATGAAAAAAGAAATGATAAAAGAGGAGCACTGATTAGAAGCGAGAATGAACGAGCTTCGGGATGCGATCCTTCTCAAAGACGCGTTGCGTATGTAATGTGTCACAGAAAAGCTTCCAAACTGTAAATGAAAGCTCTTTAATACATTCTTGTGATACAATCTTGTGTCAATACTGGAGATGTTCTAATTAATAAGGTTAGAAAAAACATTGCAAATGATGAACTTTCCTGAGTTTGTGATCACTCGCGTTTACAGACATCAACAAACTGTCAAATATACGGCTCACGAACTTAATGATTGTCTTACATGTGTTTCTATTGCTTGTATATTGTAATTCACTAGAATGGTTCAATCTGGCAAGCCTTAAAACCACATATAAATGAGGAACTGTCGTGAGTTCTAAACGAAAGCGGATCTATCTCACGGGGAGCTAGTGCGCTTCAATGCTATGAGCCAACAGAAACACAAGAGAACAGTGATTAACTTACCCATAAAGTGTTGTAAGACTGCATTCACACGATTAATAGTTATAGTTTGCATTAACAAACTCTTTTGAGGCAATTCTCTTCTTCAATAACATGAATTCTGTGTTATTCCTATTGTAACTGTGAACGGGATCCTGGCTCCCTCTAGTGGCGGTAATGCACCTCTGAGAGGGGGGTTTTTCTTTTTAATGTTATTCTATGGGGAGGAAATATGAACTTCTAAAAATTAATAATTCGTAGTACAGTACAACTGCTGATCGCTCAAAAAGTATGAACACAAACACCCCCAGGGCCCATGGGAAGTTAAAGGGCATTATAGCTGTTGGAGGAGTAGCAGTCAGAAAATTTTAGTAACAGAGAAAAAACAGAGAACAGATGTTGCTTTCCCAAGCCAACATAACAAACATTAATAACAAGGAAGCTAAAGTTCGTTAAAAAAACTTTGATGTTGGCTGGGTGAAAAGCCCTTGAGTGCAACCCCCAGGGGGAAAGTGATACACACTCATTATGCATTCAGAAGATTAAAGGCATCTAAGTACCGCTGCTTTATGAAAGCATGGCTTTTCAAGAGATGAGGTTCGGGCTGTGACTGTCTGAACATAGGACATAATACATTTTTTTAGTTTTTTTTATGTCATGTGGGTGCATGCAATGTATGAGGCAAGCACCAATGTAATATAAAAGATATTGATCCAAATACGATTCATTTGCAGAAATTTAAATTGTAGTTGTATTTTTTTAAATCCCTGCATGTATACAGATGTAGTTATTTCTATAACTGGGCCCAATCATTGTTAGAGATGCGGCGCGTCTCTTTGTGTGACAGAAAACCTTTCACCGCTTATCCGGGGCCGGGTCGCGGGGGCAGCAGTCTGAGCAGAGATTCCCAGACTTCTCTCTCCCCAGACACTTCCTCCAGCTCTTCCGGGGGGACACCGAGGCGTTCCCAGGCCAGCCGAGAGACATAGTCTCTCCAGCGTGTCCTAGGTCTTCCCCGGGGCCTTCTCCCGGTGGGACATGCCCGGAACACCTCCCTAGGGAGGCGTCCAGGAGGCATCTGAAACAGAAGCCCGAGCCACCTCAGCTGACTCCTCTCGATGTGAAGGAGCAACGGATCTACTTTGAGCTCCTCCCGAGTGACCGAGCTCCTCACCCTATCTCTAAGGGAGCGCCCTGCCACCCTGTGGAGAAAGCTCATTTCGGCCGCCGCCTGTATCCAGGATCTCATTCTTTTGGTCATGACCCAAAGCTCATGACCAGAGGTGAGAGTAGGAACGTAGATTGACTGGTAAATCGAGAGCTTCGCCTTGCAGCTCAGCTCCTTCTTCACCATGACAGACCTGT